>JASDQU011026548.1:0-31937 GCA_032191745.1 Picea mariana
ACGCATTTCTTCACCTTCATCAAGAGTCCAAGTAGGATTTTCTGGAGGCTTATTTGGTGTAGAAGTTCCCTTTTTGGGTGTCATGTTGGCCAAGTATCACTTTTGAACCTTGATTTTGAGGTGGTTCTGCTAGACAATATTTCTTCTGTTGTATCTCCCAATTTTTGGCCCTTCTGGGTATGAAACTTTCTCTTATGTAATTCTCTAATATTTATTCTCTGCAATGCCACAGTTCTGATCAAAATTGGATGTGCCAAGTGGAATTTACAGTAACTTCCCCACAACTTGCCGATTTTTGGCCTTTCCAGGAGATCTCACTTGTATAGTGTGCCCCGCACAAAATAATTGATATAAAATTCTAAAAATCGTACCCAAAATACTAAAGACTGTCCTCAATCCAATGCAACCAGTCCCATGCAATTTGGATACTCTAGGAAGAAGTTATGATTGTTTTACTTAGAACACCTTCTTGGGACTAGTCAATAGGGCTAGTCAGATACCCTATCTTACACAGGGTTTATCTACCAATTTAAGATGACCCAGAAGCTGAAATTTTTACCACAGATACATTACTAATTTCTGTAAATTTCCCCTAGAGGGAAGTGTCTGAACCATTACAGAAATTTTTTTATAGCGAAAATTCTGCAATGGCTCATTTCAGGATGATTCCAGAACCCTATCTTGTACAGGCTGTATCTCTGAAAGTATAAGGCCTCAGGAGCTGAATTTTGAACACAATGTACCTTGATCCTTCTAATAAATACCCTCCACGTGGTTCCTTCTGAAACATTGCAGAAAAAAAATTATAGCAAAAATGACACAGTGTCTCAGATGTAGCAGCGAAACCCCAAGACCTTGAGCTCTGATACCATATGTTAAGAACCAAACATCAATATAGCATATAAAAACCTTAGGAAAAGTACTCAACGCCTTGAAAAAGAGATAATTTCAGATAATAAGCCTCTTTGAGGGGGCAACCTCCTTTTACCCCACTTAAATGTTCAAGTACAAGATGATTCAAAATGAAAATGTCCCCTTGGTATATATAGGAGACTAGGAGGTATAATTACAAATAATGGCCTAAAGCCGACATAATTAAAATAACATTACTAATCTAAATTACAACTAATGGCCTAAAGCCGACATAAATAAAATAGCATTACTAATCTAATATTCCCCAATTAAGGGGTAATGAGACAATATTAGGGCTTAACAGACATGGTCAGAAGTTGTTCCATAAGTCTTAATAGCGTGACTACTAGTATTGATCTAAATATCATACCATTGGGGTCTTATTTTATTCTAATTGGAATAGATTGGTTGGAAAAGAATCATGTTGTTCTAGATTGTCATAACAAGACATTTACATGTCTTGATGGAAATGGAAAATAGAGCACTATGAAAGGAGTTCCAAGACCCATCTCTATAAGGGAGATTTCAGCCTTACAACTAAAAAGATGTTTTAGGAAAGGATGTCAATTGTATGCAGCTCATGTGCAAGAGACAGAAAATACAAAGGGGCCAAGACTCAAAGATTCCTCAGTACTACAGGAATTTGAAGATGTATTCCAAGAAATACCTGGATTGCCACTAACAAGGGAGATGGGTTTCTCAATTTATTTAGTGCCAGGAGCTGCCCCGGTGTCCAAACCACCTTATAGAATGAGAACACCAGAGTTAAAATAATTACAAATGCAATTGTAGTAATCATTGAAGAAAGGGTACATACGTCCAAGTGTTTCACCTTGGGGAGCACCAATACTTTTCGTCAAAAAGAAAGATGGAACCTTGAGGCTGTGTATTGACTTTCGACAACTGAACATGTGCCCTATAAAGAACAAGTATCCTCTACCCCGAATTGATGACCTCTTTGATCAGCTAAGAGGAGAAAATATATTATCAAAGATTGAACTGAGGGAATGATACCATCATGTAAGAATCAAGGAAGAAGACATTCATAAGACAACCTTTAGGACTCGGTATGGGAATTATGAATTTGTAGTGGTTCCATTTGGACTGACCAATGCACCAGTTGTCTTCATGTGCTTAATGAATGGCACATTTAGAAATTATTTGGATAAGTTTGTCATAGTATTCTTGGATGACATACTTATCAATTCTAAGTCCGAAGAGGAGCATGAACATCACTTAAGACTGGTATTGCAGGTACTGAGAGAACATCATTTTTATGCCAAGTTGAGTAAGTGTTCTTTTTATCGAAAGAAGATCCGTTACTTGGGACACATTATTTCAGAGCAGGGAATATTAGTAGATCCATAGAAGATCAAATCCATTAGAGGATGGCGAACACCCAGAAATGTGTCAGACGTCAGATATTTTATGGGATTAGTTGGCTACTACAGAAGGTTCATAGTAGGGTTCTCTAAGATTGCTCATCCCATCACTTCTTTACAAAAGAAGGGAACTAAATTTGAATGGACACTCAAGTGTGAAAATAATTTTAATCTGTTGAAGGAATTACTTACTAGTGCACTTGTGTTAAAGATTGTTGACCCAAAGGAAAGTTTTGTGCTATGTACATGTAACGAAGGACTTGGGGGAGTCCTCATGTAAAATGGACAAGTCATTGGATATGATTCCAGAAATCTTAAGGAACATGAGGGGAACTATTCCACGAATGAATTGGAACTTTCTGCCATTGTTCACGACTTGAGGATGTGAAGGCATTATCTCATGAGGAAGAAATTTGAATTAAGGATAGACCACATTGGCCTGAAGTATCTTTTTGAACAACCAACATTGAATGCCAGGCAAACAATATGGCTTGAATTTTTAAGTGAATATGACTTCGATATCAAGCACATCAAGGGAAAGGAGAATAAAGTTGTCAATGCACTTAGTAGAAGAGTGCATACCATGCGTGCTACTGCTGTCAGTATGCATCAATCAGACTTGAAGAGAAGAATTTTAGATGGTCTTGTTATAGACCAACATTACCTACAGGTAAAGTAAATCTTATAGCAAGGAGATGTACAACATAAAATAAAGGAGTGTGAGATAAAGGAAGATGGATTACTCATGCATAAAAATAGAAACTATGTTCCTAGCTCTGGAGAACTGAGGAATTTGGTACTGAAGAAAATGCATGATGTTCCTTATGCTAGACATCCTGGTTACCAGAAAACAATTACAGTAGTAAGAAGCAGTAGTAAGAAGCTAGTTCTTTTGGCCGAGAATGAATAAGGATGTTGCCAATTACATTGATCTATGTATGTAATGTTAGAAGGTGAAGGTTGAGCATAGGCACCCAACATGTTTGTTGCATCCATTGCCAATCCCAGAGAAGAAATGGGAAGTGATCACCATGGATTTCATCAAAGGATTACCCAGAACGAATAAGCAACATGATTTAATCATGGTGGTGGTTGAAAAATTAACAAAGTTTGCTCATTTTGTGCTTGTGAAGACAACGCATACATAGGCTAATATTGCAGAAATTTTCATGAAGGAAATTGCTAGGTTGCATGGGATACCTAGGACAATTGTCTTAGACAGAGATATGAAGTTTACCTCCAATTTCTAGAGGGGATTGTTTAAAGGATTTGGCACAAATCTAAACTTTAGCACAACATATCATCCTCAGACAGATGGGCAAATAGAGAGAGTCAATCGAATAATTGAAGATATGTTGAGAATGTATGTGATGGATAAGCCATCTAAGTAGGAATATTACTTACACTTGGTTGAGTTTTCATATAATAATGGGTATCAAGCTTTATTAAGAATGAGCCCATTTGAAGCCTTCTATGGTAGGAAATGTGATACTCTAGTAAGTTGGGACAACCCAGCAGATAGAGTGGTACTTGGGCTAGAGTTTCTCAAGGACATGGAAGACCAGGTGGTTAAGATCAAGAAGAATTTAAAGGCAGTTCAGGATAGACAGAAATTTTATGCAGACAAGAGCAGGAAAACTAGAGAAATTAAAGTAGGGGAGCATGTTCTTTTGAAAGTGAAAACTAAGAAAATCTCTTTGAAATTGGGTAGTTGTACAAAGTTGGCAGCTAGATTTTGTGGTCCATTTGAAATATTGGATAGAATAGGGCCAGTTGCATACATGATTGCATTACCTACTTCCATGAATGTGCATAATATATTTCATGTATATTTACTAAAGAAATATGTACATAACCCTAACCATGTTATTGATTGGCATTTGATTCAGGTAGAGACGAAGGGATATTTTCAGTTTCAGCCAGTGTGAGTATTGGAAAGAAAAGTCAAAATTCTCCGGAATCGAGTTATAGAGCTAGTGAAAGTTCAGTGGACCTGCTAGGTCCTGAAGATGCTACCTGGGAGCATGAAGATGCCATGTGGGCAGAGTACCTGAAAAGTTTTGAATAAATTTGACATTTGGATCTCTATTTTGTATATGCGTTGAGGACAGTGCCAAAATAAGGGGGAGGGGATGTAACACCCCAGGATTTGAACCCCCAATTTAAATTATGTATTGTTACAATGTTGAGAGGCTAGGAGGCCCAAACAATTATTAAAAGGCCAGTGTTCCAAAGACATGTAATGTTTTCTATCATTATTAATAATAAATACATGGTTGGCTACTAGACGGACAAGGACTAGAGTTATAGGGGGATATGATTAAACAAGAGAGGGGGCTTGAGGGGCCAAGTGTTTATTACTATGTTAATTACCCTTTTTTCCTAAGGGAGGGGATCAGTTACGTGAGCTTCTTGGGGAAGGCCAGGAGGTTCTTGATTCCCCACGAAGTTACTTAAACCCACCTCTGGTCTGATGGGGGGGTTCAACTGATGTCTCGTTCACTAATTTTCCTGTACGTTCATTCATTTCCCTCATGCACTTTGGTGCACTCACTCACCCATCCATTGATCCATCATCATCCACATCTTGTCTTGGGAAATGGAACCAAATTGTTGAAGATTATCCATGGGATAGTTGGTTGTAATGGTCGTTGGTGCAATCCATCTATGACTTGGGGCCTGCATGTCTAAGATGCATTGGCATATGCCCTATTTTGCTCACAACTGCAAGTCCTAAGAGTTCCAACATTGATATTCTAGACTAGCTGTGTTGGAGGCCTTGGAAAAAGGAGAAGGACCTCCTGAGGGACTGTGTGGCAGAGAAGGGTGGAGGTCCATTCTCTTGGGTGGTACAGGCTGGGTGGAAGAGAGTTGGGTACTTGGATTGTTTTGGGTGTTGTGAAACCTATGAGAGATTAAGAGATGATTGGTTTGGGAACCCAAGTACACTCTGGAACCATCCTTGTGGACTCATAGCCTTGGATCAGGGGTGATACTATTGTTGAGATTTGGAGTAGTGGTGTCTATGGTTGGGTGGAACATCCTTGGTATACAGCCAGTTGGTGTCACCCTTTTATAAATATAAGTGTTCTCTGTTGTGATATTATTATCTGTGTATGAATGTATTCTGTTGTGTATTTTAATTATCATTTAAATAAATCTTAGATTATGCATGCTTGCTGGATATGTTGTGCATGTCACTAAATCTTGTATCGTATGTGTTCTTATTAATTAAAGAAGGTATCGGTAAGAGTATGAAGTCCAAGGGTGTGACTGAAGGTAGCATCCCTCGGACTGTGGGTGGATGGGAATGTTACAAGAACCCTTCCTGACCTGCAATTTCTCAAAACCAATCTTTCCCTGAACCTTGGTCTCAAATGCCACAACCAACCATTGCCAGTCTAGACACTGCAAGTCATACTGGCATTATATCACCAACCTTTGCTAGTCATGTTGGAGATTGGTCGACAACCTCTACAAGTCATGTTGAATACCAGAAACCAACCACTGTAAGTCATGTTGGGGGCACAAATCTAGTCACTTCTAGTCACACTTCACATACATTACCAACCTCTTCTAGTCATGTTGGGGATCCATCATCAACCTTTGCTAGTCATGTTGAAGGTTTGTCACCAACCTACACTAGTCATGTTGGGCATTCATCACCAACCTCTGCAATTCATGTTGGATATTTTATACTAGCCTCTGCAAGTCATGTTGGGAGCATGTCATGGGACATTGCAAGTCATGATCGGGGAATTCATACGATTGAGAATCATAGACGTATAATACATAATCCCAAGTTCCCTTTTAGGATTTGTAAAGGAGATCACCTTACTTGTTTGTGCCCTACTACTGTTGTGGTACAAGAATCCTGGTCCTTTCCTGGCGACCCTTCGGGTTCTGAGTCTTCTTTGGTTTCCCAACATTCTAGTCCTTCTTTGATTGATGAAATGGTCATGTCGATGCAATATTTCGATGACATCCCTCTTCTTTTTAGGGGTGATGCCTCTCTTGACCTTGTTGTCTCACATCTTGTTCAACCAATGGTCATGTCAATGCAATCTTCTACCGACACCACTCCTATTTTGGGGGGTATTGCATCTCTTGACCTTGTAGTGTCACATCCTATTTAACCAACGGTTGAAGAGGTGGTCATGACGATGCAATCTTTGGTCAATCCCACTCTTCTCTTGGAGAGTGACAAGTATAAGGAGGTAACATTGTCGATGCAAACTTCGGTCAATCCCACTCTTCTTTTAGAGAGTGATGCATCTTTCAATCACGTCCTTAGCATTTATAGTCCTATACCTTCTGAACAAGGGATAATTCCACTCTCTTTGAGTACACTCCCTCCAAGTCCTAGGGTGGTTTCCTTTGATTGGAATGATATTGTAGAACCTCGACTTCCTTCTTCTACACCCTTCTAGATAAGGGAAATTATTCGATATATTGTAGAGAAGGTAACCTCTGTAAGTATTTTATCCTCCTCGACTTGGAAATCTTTGGGTTTTCCCAAGCTTGTGTCAACTATCTGTGAGTTGTTGACTTTCAACAAAATTCTTGCACGGGAGCCATGGCATCGCCCATGATATTTTGCTTAGAACAACATCCCCAAGTCTTTCTTAAGCTATTTTCCGACTCTCTCAAAAAGAGAAAAGATTGTTGGTGAACTTGTCTCCTTCACACTCATTAATTAGATCTGAAAGAATGTTTATTTTGTGTAATTTTAACCCTTTTTTGGACCAAGTACACTAATTTTGAAAAATGAATACTCTAGCCACAAGTGGATAGAAGAGTTCTCCTGGGTATTATTTTATAATTTTTCGGGCCTAGGGGACTAAATTTATGAAAAAAGACATTCTTTGGAGTTAAGTTGTAATTTCATCTCATTCTCTTGCTTGCAGTATTGAGCCTATTTTTGGTTCCCTCTTTTGCATTATAAGCCTATTATCTTAGCAGTTTGCATCATCATCCAAGTAGAGCCTTGTTTATTTCCTTTTCACCTTGACACCCTGTACCCTACGAAGAAACATTCCCCCGAGTGTCCATATCTTGCATGCACCTCCTTGCATTGATAATAGGCATGCTCCACTATTGGAACTAGTTGCTTACTCGTGACACTCTTTTCCTATATATCATAACATTCATTTTTCTATGAAAAGAAAAAATATGGGCGGAAAAATAATATTATCTCATATTGGCAACAGTCGGCTCACCTTTGAATAGAGAACAAGATTTTTATTCCACTTGTCATCCAAATTTTGGGTTTGGCATGACCTTAGGAAGTTGAGCTCATTACTTATAGTTTACTCCTCCGACTGGTTACTCTTCCAGTCCCCATGGAGAGTTTGATTGGTTCCTCCTGCATCACAAAGTTTCATTATCAAGTCTATGCTGCCAGAGTCCTCCATATGCCTCATGCTCTTGTTCAAAGGATGTCTATCATCTTGTATTGGAAATTTTTCAGAACTCTTGACTTTGCATGTCGGCCATACCCTTAGTGTGTCTCATAGTTACATGAAGTTGTAGTCCTACCATCCACCCTAGTCCTACTTTCATTATGGATTATGGGTAGGTAACCTTGAACCCAACAGTCGACATCTCCTCATTGGTTGCTAACTCAGGGGTTTCCCTTGTGTTCAACGGCAAGAAATCTATTCACACATTGGGATTCTTGCAGTGTCATGGATTCCATTATATTTATTGGTGGTTTCCTCTCCTTTTTCGGTAGTTTTCATTATTGGTTTCTATTCAGAGGTACTTTTTCATGCACTTTTTACATCTGGTGCATGTGAAAGACACACAAGGTTGTTGGTTCATGAATATGTTCTTCGTTTGAGTTCCTACAAATCATTAAGCTACTTATTTGTTCCTCGTATTGATTGATGAGATATTCCTTAATGATATCCTTTCAGTGGGTCTCCTTCCATCGACTTCAACTCATCTATTCTAGAAACAAGGCCTAGAGTCCTATGAGTACCTAGAGGCTTGCAGTAATTAGTGGCAGGTTCTCTCACCATCAACAATTGGGAATACATCAATGTCTTCTAATTGATGGATTTTCCAAGTGTTCGACCTCAACTCCTTTATTCACACTTGTAAGAATGTACTCGATGTCTTGATACCTACTTTCATTATCGGTAGTTTGTTTCACATATTTTAACGATATATCGTAATGACCGGTAATCAAACGAAGTCTCGTTGTTTTTTACCTCAACTTCTTTAGTCACATGATCTAGAATTTCACCTTTGGCGTATCATGTAGAAGACTTGAAGACATTAGTTCATAGTCGCATCTTTCCTGAGCTATTGTTATCATTCATTGGACCAGTACCTTTATGACTTCAGTGATCATGGGAGATCATATTGTACTCCATTGTATACAAATATCTTCAAATTGATTTTGAGACTAGTTTTCACTGGGCCTTATTCATGACTATGGAAACTTATGGCATGTATATACCTTTGTATTGGATATTCATTGCCATGAACAACTATTTGGTATATTTCCACATGGATATGCAGTGTAATTCAAATTGGCATCCATGTGCACAAATTCATTATGGATTGTAATATTCTTATCAACAACTAGTTTGTCTAGTTGGTTCTCCATTACTCCAATTCTGGGAATTATAATGTATTTTTTCCATTATAGATACTCTTCCAACCTCACACATTAGGGGGCATCTATTATAGAAATATTTGTCTCACCCCATGCAACTTTCTCAGGAGTCCTTTTTTGTTTCCCTATGCAATTCCCAAAGATACAAATTTTATTTTTCCACATATGCATGCCCTAACAGATATGCAACATGCATATACATAGGTTGCACCATTGCAGCCCACGTACATAAGGTTTTGTGCCCAAAATTAAAAATGGTGTCAGGTTTCCATGTCACATTATGCGATCCATGATCCTTGACCCTCCATATACTGGAAATGTTCCAACTCGGCTCTTCAGTTCCATTTGAAGGCTATAAATGGGTCATCTCCAAGTTGTGGAAGAAGGGAGATTATTCAACTTTGAGAGCAAAGTTACTCTAGAGAAATTATTCACTTCATATTGAGTTTGCATCCCTTTATCCTTTTAAGTCTGAACACATTGTTCAACCCCCAAGTTCTTCCCTCTTTGATGGAGAACCTAATTGTCTCTCTTATATGAGCTTTCTTTTGGTGGAGGCCCATCTAGAAAGGGCTTAGATTCTCGTTTTTGAGATGTGTCGACACAGAAGTTTTTCATTCAAACACTTTTGTTGATCATATTTTAATAGAAATACTCTTTTCTCGTTCAATTAATGTCTTGCAAATATTTGAATTGTTATTCCATGGTCATATATGTTATGAATATTTATGGATTGTGATATTATATGTGCTAAATATATACATTATTACCATATGCTTCTGTATCTTGGTTGTTGAGACAAGTTGCAGGTGTATATATTTGGGTTGAGTGCTCAAAGGTGGTATTCTTCGAACATCTGGATGATGTAGGATCTTTATTTTGTCTTGTTATCATCTTTGTTTATATAGCATACTTGAGACTAGAGTTGATTTCTACAGTCATTCTGTCTATTTTGGTTTACCCCATGCCATAGAGTGATTTTCCTCGTAACATCAAGGGTTAAGGGAACTATTTCCAAGGTGGGGGGAGTTGCATCTATTCTCTACATGATATTTGTTTGTCTAATGCTACAAGGTCCTCCATCTTGTGAGTAATAATCCATGGGGGCACACTAATCAACATGCGGGATTTCATCTCATCTGTGTGCCATCATGACTAAATCATATCAAACCAAGCCCATATTTTCATCATCCAAGGTTCTAAGGATGTGAGAGCTCATTTCTAAAGTTGGAAATTCAATGGATGACTAACTTCTTTGCGTCACACATGCCAAAGTATTTTAATAACGACACAATGTCCTAGGTGAAAACCGAGGACATCCCTTAAAGAACCATGTCAGGTCCATCCATAACAAAGAAGAGTATAAGACAAGGTAAATGATTTTTTAAAAGAGACATTATTGCTTAAATCATGCAAATTAAGTTGTTACTTAAGATATAATCCATGTAAACAATTCACCTCAATATCCCCTTCAAGCATCACACTAGCCTAGAACCTCATGTGAGTTAGAGAGTTTGAATATGTGAAGGCCTTCATCCAAACCTATTAGGTGTGCCAACCAAGACAATAAATAAAAAACCTAGGTAGAGGGATAGGTCCCAAGGGAAGCAGTGAAACAAAGAAACCTTTCATAAGTAAGTGTGATAGTGGTAGGAATTAGGGATTACTTCATGGCTTATGGTGTCATTAAATCCATTTCTATTAGATAATTTATAGAGGGAGTGTTTTCTTCTTGAGATACTCTTTCCTTGTTATTTTTTTCATTTTTAACCCATTAATTGCCTTTTGATACCCATTTATTTATTCTGCAAGTTGCCTTTATAGGTTTCAAGATTTTTTTCTTTCATTTTCTTACTAGGATATGGTCTTGTTATGATTGTGCATTCATTAGATTAGAACAAGGAGAAATTACCATTAGAGAGGGTAGATATCAATATTTCATATATATTTTATAGGTGTCCTTTATCATTTTTTACATGGAATATACATATATAACAACTGCATCAACCTTTGGGCCTTTAGCCCCTTCTTCTCATCAAAGAATGGACCATGAACTATTACCGAATTTTAGTGCACTATGAGAGGCTTCGGGATGGAAAGTGTTAAGTATGGTGGGGAATGGAATGTTACCCTTGTTAGGGTCCCCCAGTAGTACCCCTTTTCCTTGGGAGGTGATAAAAAGGGAATAGGGAATAGAAGATGGCCACCAAGGTGAAACATTGAAACAAACACAATTTCCCAAGCCAATGATCCATTATCCAACTTCAACCAATGATCCTTGTTCACATGCCCAAAAAATTAAGAACCACACTTCACATGAAAGAAGGACTGACATACCTCATGGTGACATTGTCTTACCATCTCCCATATGTTGAATTCCTCAATGTGATGACCTTGGTGGACCTTGGTTGATCTATAGTTCTAAGAGGTAAATGACATGGGCTCTTGGGATTCAATTTTTTGACATGCTTATCATCATCATGGTATAAATCATTGTCTCCACTGTGATCCATGGGACATGATCTCCTCTAATTATCCCCAGGCACGGCAGGGGGGTAAGACTATCATTATGAAATATTTCATGGGGAAGTTATCAACTACCCTACCTATGATAAGGAACATTATTCCCTAGTTCAAGATATCAATAAGTGGAATCAAATTTAGATGGGAAAGGAGACCATCATCCACACATATTGCTAGCCACTACAATATTTTCAATCCTATAGTAAGATACAAAAAACTAGATTCATCTAGTCATCAAGTGTAATGAGGGAAATATAGAAAGGTTGGAAGAAATTCTTTTAAGGCCACCCACATCCAAGATTACAACTTTTGGAACTCTAATGCACATGGAACCTCTTACCCATGATGCATATAGAGAGTCATACACAAAAGGGTAGTACTTCAAAGAGGTGTTTTAGCAACTACAAGGCCAGTTTCATATAGAATAAGGTGATGACAAGGTTGACTATCATTTATATAATGGGTTACTATACATTTGTGACAAGATATATGTCTCGAAAGGTGAATGATTGTAGCTTATAAGAGAGGCTCACACCTCCAAGGTTGTAGGACATTTTTGTGTTGGTAAGACAATTTCCAACTTACAGAGGTATGTTTACTATACTAGAATGCAATAATATGTAGCACACTATATTAGAGGATGTATACTTTATTGTACCATAAATCCCAATAACAGGAAACAAGGTCTATACCATCCCTTAACTACACCCACTCGACCTTGGGAAATCATTTCCATGGATTTTTTGGGAGGTTTACCAACAATTAGGAAGAGAAATGACTATGCATTTGTGGTAGTTGATAGGCTGAACAATATGTGCATTCTCATTCCTTGTAAAAATACCATCAAAGGAAACTAAGTAGCAAACATGTTATTTGAATAGGTACGGGTGCAATTTGGGATACCAAGGAGAATCATATCAAATAAGATACCATATTTCTTAATACATTTTGGTCTACATTGTGGGAGAAGATGTAAACTAAGTTGAAGAGATCTATAACATTCCATCCACAAACATATGGGAAGAAATAAGTAGTCAATAGGAATTTGATGAAACTTTTGAGAGGTTACAATCATAAGTATATGAAGAGTTGGGATGAAAATCAGATCTACATACAACACTCTTATAATATATCAATCCACACTTCCACTAGTAAGTCACCTTTTGAAACTTGCTTTGTATATTTTCCATCTTCACCCTTGTATGTTGTATATGGGAAAAAAAAAGGAGTGAGGGAGAAACTCACAGGAGATACATTGAGAGAAAACAAATGTGTTGAGAATATTAGAAAAATACATTTGCAAGTACAAGAAACGTTGAAGAAGTCACAGAAAAATACAAGGCTAGACATGATCTACAGAGAGCCAAGAATTCATTCAAAGTGGGAGACAAAAGTTGCTTATAGTTGAAAAAGGAAACATTATAGGTTCCTAGTAAGAAGATAAAGGATATTTGGTATGGACCTTTTGCGATATTGGAGAAGGTGGGAGATAATGCCTACAAAATTAGACTACCCCCATACATGTACATTTACTCAACACAACACATGTTATTCTAATAGAGGAAGAACACCTTCAGTAATGACTCACCAAACCATATCAAAGATCAATCCACCAATGTTTTTATGTGGTAAGACTCCATTGTGGGGAAACATCCATAGCCCCAGCCAACATGTACACTTGAGGAAATTTATTAATGTAAATTTAAATATTACAAGAGAGTTTCTCACAATCGATCTTTGGAAAATGACCCTCCATGCACTTAAAATAGAGAGAATGGACCAATCAAGTGCTAAGACACAAATCAATGTATCCATTAAGAGCAAGGATAATATGATTCATCAGATCAATCTATGTGTAGAACATATCATGACCATCGAATTACATAACTAAAAATGCATACTAATGCATACTAAAGAAACACACTTTAATCTAATGACACATTAGACCAAGTTGATCTTAGCTAACTCCTAAGTGTATTAATATCCTAACATGTGAATGTGGAGAATCTCAAACTCTACAAGCCTTCCATGTTGGATCAATAAGAGGAGAAGTTCCTACCTTCCATACAGGACTTAGCACAAGATGATCAGGTAGAGTTGGAAGAGGACGTAATTTTGCAGAATAAATCTATAACTACAAGATAGGGGCAACATGACATTTGGAAAATTGTCTTGAAAGGATAGCTTCCAAGAAAATAAAATTGATACTCTAGGGAGAAGGTAGAGGAAAACTTTCCTCACCTTATTCAATAAATATTTTGAGGACCAAAATCCTCCCTAAATGGAGAGGTGTGATCCGGATTGGATCATTATATAATTTTTCATCTATATCAATTATTTTAAAGTGGAAAAAATTGAAGGAATCAACTTCCAGGGTCATTTTAATGGTATGTCCTAGTCTAGAAAATTGGGGTTTGAAACCTTCTAGAGCCATTTTAAGGAATCAAATGGATTTTTTTGAGGTAAAAAATTTTTCAACAATAGTTATGACCCCTTTATGCTATTCTACACATTGATACCTTTCCAACTATGAAAAAATTGCATCAATCAAAACCCATGTGCAAAAGTTATTCCTCCTGCAAATTGATCTACCATGTTGACCACCATGGTACAAGTGGATTTAATGTTAGCCCAATTACTCATGCATATGGGGCTAGCCACGTATGGAATTTAAAATATATTCTATAAGGTGCAAAACATTATCACAATTGAGGTTGAGGAAGTCAAAAATCTACCCCTAGATGGCTATCAAGTGATGTTAAATACCAGACTTCTAGGAGGAGAATGGGTTTCATTCTTCAACATTATTTTTGTTCCATATTTGAGCAGAACACCGATGAGTGGCATTTTGAGAGAATAATAGAGGAAGAGAGATTATGTAGTAGGCATACAAGTAACAACCTCAAAGGAGACTCCACAGAGAGTGCCTCTTTCTTTCTACTTGCATTTGAAGAAAAGAGAGCAAAGTGTCATCACCTTCTAGATGGGTTTTCTTCCATATTGGGTTTCCCAAGTTATATATTTTGTTTATTTGTGGATGGTGTGTGAGTATTTATTTATGTTCTCTCTTTTTCATATTTCATTTATTTCATACATTTTAAGCACAAAATAGTGAGTAAAGAATTTCAGATCTAAAGGAATTTGACCTTCACATTAAATATTTTATATTTTTTTATATCTATTGTGAAGAATAGTCTAATAGAATATCCACAACATTTTACATATCAAAAGAGAAGGAAATAAAAAAAAATATTCCATATTAAGATCCAGGTCAAAGATACCAAGGTAGATTCTCAATTCAATTCCATCTCACAAGCCAACCTCATAGAATATTATCTTGTTAGCAATCTTGGGTTGGAATTTCATGATCATCCAATCCCATACCCATTGGGATGGGTGAATAAGAATGGCACGTTTGCGTCACTAAACAATATAGGATCAAGTTTTCTATAACTGCATATTTTATTGATGAAGTGGAATTAGATGTAGTACCCCTTGATTTGTGTGGTGTAGTGTTTTGAAGGACCTACATGTATATAAAGGATGTGATATTTATGCAGAGAGAAAAATAGTATCACTTGATCAATGATGGGAAGTCTTACATCATCAATGCACACAAAGGAAAGTCACATATATCTCTAATAAGTGATAACCAAGAAAAACATTTGTCTAGTTATAGTAAGAATTATGTATTTGTAAGGTACCAGATCTATTATAATAGTTGAAAACATAAATATTGCAGAGAATAATAGTAGAAAAGCACAATATTGTGTTTTAATTGGTGGATCATTCTAGAAATGTTTGGGTCTTGCAGCCATTCGCATCTTTGAGCCAAAATGGTATAATGAAGGAGAGGGAGAAAAGGGACCCTTCTTATTCATACTTTCCAGAAAGAGCATCTGCAACTATGTTTTCCTTTCCATTCGTATAAATGATCTCATAATCATAGCCAAATAGATTGGTCACCCATTTTTGTTGCTCCAATGATGAAATTTGTTGTTCCAGAAAATACTTGACACTCTAATGATCAATTTTAATTTGGAAGCGTTGTCCCAATAAATAAGGATTCCAGAGATCCATAGCATGTAGAATACGTAACATTTCCTTTTCATAAATGGATTAGCCCAAATGTCTCTCGAAAATTTGTTTTCTAGTAAAGGCCAAAGGCATGCCATCTTGCATGAGGATGACCCCAATTCCTTTCCTAGAAGCATCAAATTCCAATGCGAAAGTCTTTGTGAATTCTGGAAGTGCTAGGACAAGGGTCGAACCCATAGCATATTTCAAGGCTTGGAATGAGTGATTAGTAGTTGGAGTCCAAGTAAAAGAATTCATTTTAAGGAGAGTAGTGAGAGGAGATGAAAATTTTCCATAATTCTAAACAAACTTCTGATAATAACCCAGTAAACCCATAAAGCCATGCAATATCTTAAGAGTTTTAGGGTGAGTCCAATCCTACATAGCTTCAATTTTCTTAAGATCCACCTGTACACCATCCTTGCTGAAAATATGACCTAGGTACTCCACTTTTGAGGTGCCAAAGGCACATTTAGAGTATTTGAGGAACATTTGGTGCTTTGAGAGTAGATGGAGAACTTGATCCACATGGGAGAGATGGGATGTCCAAGTTTTACTATAGATGAGAATATCATCAAAGAAAACTAAGACAAAATGATGGAGAAAAGGATGGAAGACATGATTCCTAAGACTTTGGAAAGTGGAATGAGCATTACATAGGCTAAACAAAATTACCAATAACTCATATTGACCCTCATGAGTTTGAAATGTAGTCTTGGGAATGAATTCTTCATTCATATAGTTTTGGTCGTAGAGAGAATGTAGATCAAGTTTGGTGAAGTACTGATCACCTCTCAATTCATCCAAGAGGTAATCAATAATAGAAATGGGGAATTTGTCTTTGATTGTGAGTTTGTTGAGGGCACGAAAAATAAATACACATGCATGAATTACCTTCTTTCTTGAGTACCATGACCTCAAGTGAATAATAAGGGTTGGTAGTAGGAAGTATAACACTTGCTTATATCAATTCTTGAACAATTTTCTCGATTTCATTCTTCTGGGAAAAGGAATAATGATAAGGGTGAACATTTGGAGGAATACTACTCGGTATGAAAGGGATGGAATGATCATGGATTCCACGGGAAGGGGGAATTTCTTTGGGAGTGGTAAAAACAACTTGGTTCTAGGAGAGGATATATTGGAGGTTGGGATGCACAGAGGGTGTCTCAACAACTTGAATGGAGTGGAGTTGGGAAATAATTCCAGAATGACCCTTTTTGAGGAGCTTTTCCATGTGATGGGAATTGATCATCTTACGGGAGACTATTGTGATTCCTTGGAACTTATATTTTTATCCATCTTATTGGAATTGCATGGTTAACTCCTTAAAATCCATGAGAAAGGGGCCAATATTGCTTAACCATTTGACAATAAGAACAATGTCACAACCACCCATGTCAATAGAAAACATATTGGATTTCAGGTGATACTAACCAATTTGGATCCACATATTTTCACAACGTCCCCCACATTTCATGGAACCTCCATTAGCAATCATGATTTTCAAATTATTGACAGTACAAATGTAACAATTGATTTCTTGGGAAATGCAGCGATGAATAAAATTATGGGTGCTACCAATTTCCACAAGGATGATGAATTTCTGATTTTTGATATAACCAATTAATTTGAACATCTAGGGAGTAGAGAAGACAATGAGGGCATTAAGTGAAATCATCGATTCAACTTTTGATGGATTAGAGGGTGGGGTCAGATCAGATGGAAGTGGAATCTTATCCACAAGTGAAAAAGCAACCTCTTATTCATAAATATCTTCACTCATGGCCATAAAACGATTATTTTCCTTTCACTTATGCCCCATAAAATATTTCTCATCACAATTATAACAAAGACCCTTGAGTTGGCGTTCATGCATTTTAGCCTTGGTTAATTTCTGGATCTTGAGGGGAGTTGAAGGAGGTGAAGAATTGGTGGGTTTAGGGTGAGGAGGAAATGATGGTTTGCATATATGGGAGGAGACAATATGGTGTGCTTCCTTGGATCTTTGAGTAACTTCCAACCAATTCTAGGGACATGCCATGAGAACATAAATAAATAAATTAAATAATAAAGTGGTTGCAACTAGAAGTTAGTTAAGGTAAAAGAAGTTATGAATTAACTAGTTATAGAAAATTTAGTTGCAACAAGAAGTTGTGAGTAAAGATAAATGATTTAAATAATAAAGTAGTCAAAGTGGTTGCAAACATAAATTATTTAAATAATAAAGTGGTTGCAACAGGAAGTGGTGAGTTTACTATTTATGGATAAGTCAAAGTGGTTTCAAAAGAAATCAATTAAATAATACTTTAGTTGCAACTAGAAGTGGAGAATTTACTATTTGTAGCAAAGTGAGTTAGAAGTGGACAAAGTGGTTAAGTGGAAAAAAGTTGATACTTTTAGAGGAATCTACTTGGAGAGTATAAATAAGAGAGCAAGGATCTCTCATTAGCAACTATTGAATATCATTGAATAACTATTTTGTGAAAGGTTATTTGGGCAGGTATTATTGATAGAGAAAAGTGTTGCAGAAAAAGTGCAGCAAACAACTCGGGGAAGGAAAAGTGCAATAGGAAAATCGCGTTAGGAAAAGTGTGGCAGGAAAATCATGATAGGAAAATTGTGGCAGAAAAATCGTGGGAGAAAAAGTGCGGCAGAAAAATAGCGGCAGAACAATCGCAACAACAAAATCACGACAACAAAACCACAACAATAGAAGGCTACTAGAAGAAAAAGGTATTGTTTTCATATTTGTAGTGTTGAATTTATGAATTTGGTTGAGGGTTTGCCTTGTTTTAGCACTGAAAGTCACACTTTGACTGCTAAAGTGTAATTTCAACACCCATCATTAGGTTTTAAGGTAAGTTTTATGATAATATGTCAAATGGATCAAAACTCAACAAAACAATGTAAATCACATAAAGCTCCAGATAAAATGCATCAACAAATGAGGTCTTGGCTAACTTGGATCAGGGTTTAAAGAGTAAGATGGATAGATGGAATAATTTAGTGAGGAAAGTGAAATATGTCTACTACTCACATTAGGAAATACTAGAAGACATATGAAGAAAACCTTTTGACACAAGAAACTCTTATAATCAAAAGATAAACTTTGATAAAGTTATAACATCATCACAACAAAACGCTCATCGTAATACAGATACAATAGATCAATTGAAGCATTCAAAAGACAATAGAATCAGATTAGGAAAAAAATAAGATGACATGAAAGAAGTTGATTTCTATTAGTAAAAAAGTCTCAGGTTTAATACAAAAAATCCATATATGGCTCTATGATATTCACAATATTACAAAGTGTGTCTCCTCTCTATTTTATAACCCTAAATTTCACCATACATGCATACCTGGCATCAAGCCATCTTACTTTCTATTTTTGTCAAGCCATCATTGAGAAACTCTTCTTAAAAAACACATTTTTGAAGATCTGCACACCCTACCTCATTACTGTCTGTGTACACAAGCTTACTACAATACTACATCTTGTGTACATACTCTAGATGCACCATTACAGCCCGCGTATACTCACAAAAGTTGTAAAAAATAAAAAGTTGCAAGGAATTCATTGAGATTACGGGCTATTGGGTAGTTTCCCAACTGTCCCACCGCCTATAGCTCGTCACCCAACTGAATAATGATCCTTTTGTCATATAAAAGGAGGTGTTAGAGTCTCATTCTAAAGATTAGCATAAGAATAGTGAAACTCTTCCCATTTCACTTTCCCCCCTTGCCCCAAGAATTTTCAACCACATTGTGAGTTTTGAGTCAGAATTCCCTATTCTTTCCTTTTTCCTCATTCATAAGCCTATGCCATTTCCCTAGAGAGAATTGTGAGAGGAGAAAGATACGTGGAAGCATTTGGATCTTGGTGAAGAGGATCCTAGACTAGGTTCGAGGAGTAGTCGTCAATCTCATTTTTAAGTGACATTGTGAGATTAATATAAAGAAGTACTTTTTCTGTCCCTCCATATGTTGTGTTCAATATTTATGTTTGATTTACATTTTATTATGACATCTAACCCAATAATTCATATATAAGATGCATGTTTGTAGTTTCTTGTTTGAATTTTGGTGAATGCAGGTCAACCTTGGGAGGAGATTTGCAGTCGATGAACAACCGAATGCAAAAGGATCGACATCGGACGTGGAGTTTAATGTAGTGTTACCGGATCCTTATAATTTGTATTTTATGCATGAATGTGGGGTATTGTCGGGGTAATTATTAAAATTATGAGACTTTAGATGGTTAGCTTTGTCTGGACATTGAAACCTAGTGTAGTCCATAGGGGGTTTTCCTGCTATAGCATTCTACCATTCGAACCTGGAAAAAATTAAATCAATTTAAAAGGGTGGATCAACAATAAAGAAAAAGAAAGAGGGGAACATTATGACTATAGATCAGTGGTATATCATTGGGCATGGAGTCAACACCACTCTGTATATTGAAGGAAATCAAGCTAAAAATCAGGTTAAGAGCTTATATGTTGATGATTAGAAGAAAGGAATGTGAACAAAAGAAGAAATTCTACTAAACATAGATCTTCTTTGTAGAATAGATTGAAAAATTCTTGAACAAAAACAATGATTAACATGCCATCTACAACAGATCCTTTGTTTTTCAGGGATCCATTAATCAAAGGAAGTCTTTGGTCCTCAAAACCTACAATATATTCAATCAATAAGATAATAAGAAATGGGAAAACAAAGAATAAAAAATGATAAATAACTCTCATGAATCTTAATGGAAAAAATGTTGGTTACAAACAGGCCCTCAAGCTTACAAATCAACAACTAAAACTACTCCTCAACCTTTCTCCTCTCTTGGAACATTAATTCAACCCTTTTTTCATTAAAAACCCTTTCATTTATAGTGAATAATATCTATCTACCCTAAGGAGGTAAAAACCAAGGAATTACATAGGACCCTCCTCCATTTACGAGTCTTGTTACAAAACATTCCAACAAAATCCTAACAAATTCCTATTTTGGGGGGATTTTGTCTATACTGATAAATTCCATTTGAAACAGGTCATTTTGATTGATCTGGAGATATAACACATGTCCTTCATGTCCAACTAAATCCTAGGATACCATTTTAACCTTCCTTGATAGGTGGCAACCTCCAAACAAGGTGAATATCCAACAACTATGCAAAATAGAGAGTTTGTAGTGCCAATTTGTAGCACACTGTTGTTTTAATTATATATCTCGAATGCCAAACTAGGTTAGGTTGAAATTTGGACAACAAGTGAATGAAATTATCGTGAACCTCCACAAAACATTTTAGAAAAACCCACATCATTGTTTTGGAGTTATGATTAAATATTTAGAAGCAACTGCTACAGGAAAAGAGTTCGCAACACCACTGTCAGCCATTTCACAACACCTTCAACAGTTTACAGGGCCTGTGAGATTTCACAACACCATGAGAAAAAAAGAAGCCAAACTCCTTTCCTAACCTCCAAACAAGACAAAAAATATCATGGAGTACCTTATGGCTATGAGGTTGATGATGGTAATTTCACATTTGCACCCAGATGCTTGCAAGCTACCTAACCTCCAACCTTCATCCAAGACAGTTCACAGCGCCAGTTAGCAGTGTCGATTTCAAACATAGAATGCATAATTCAAGGAGGTTTTTATTGGATTTGATGACATAACTCCTGAAAAAGAGGTTAAATTGCAATCCCTGACAAGAATAAAATCATTTTTTGAAATGATCCTTTAAATCAATAATGAGATATGAGAGAAAAATGTACTTGGAGTATGATGCGAAATCTCCTAGTGAGTTGGTGGCACAAAAAACTGACTTGATTTCATACTTTTGTGTATGGATAGTGACAAAAAGGGACCTTATGTACAATTTGGAGGCATGAACTATGAAGGTAATGATGCAAAAGAAAAAAAGGTGTGACTCATGAGGGATTATCCTTATCATGATGGATAATCTCATGACATCAAGACCTATACATCCTATGTGTTAACATCTATCTCCATAGGGGATGGAGACGTCCCTATGATGCTCCAAGAATATTTGTAGACCAAATGCCTTATCCATTTCATCAATGCAACTTGTACTCTGTCTATGATGTGCCACAATCAAGTTGTGATGAAAACTGTGAATTGTTCATGCATTGAGAGCACTTGCTTATTGTTGAAAAGGGACATACCAAATAACTAAAACACACTCTATGAAAACCAAATGCTTGCATAGGAAGATTATTTATATACATTCCTACACTAGTCTATCTAGCTGATCTTCTTTCTTAAGTATAATCATATTTTCAGTGAAGCCATGCAATCATTTGGCTAGTAAAGGAAGTTTCTTGTATATTGCAGATGAAAGCATAAAAATAATATAACCTTTGTAGAAGAAAAGTCATCAATGGTTCATACTTACAGCTGCAATTTTTTATCAAATCCAAAGCTTCAACATAAGGGGCCTTTTGAAAAACCGTTTCCATTAAAAATCTTCTGGATCATGGAGCTCATGGTGAAATCCTAGCTGATTCAGAAGATAAGAAAACTCATGTGAAAAATATGTTACATTAAGTATTTTTCTATCCTTTTGTTCTGAGCTAAAAGGTGCATAAATGAGGCTGATAAAACCTCCAAATTAGCTACCATTGGATCAAGGATAACTATTTCTTCATGTTGTTCCAGATGGAGTTTGCATTGTCTCTACATACTTCCAGTTTCATGACTGCTACCAATTTCATTTTTCTTCTTATTTCCTTCTATTCCAATTTCTTGAAAAAGTATATCACATTGAAAAACATTGGAAATTTGTCGAGGAATGTGAGGAAAAATTACTTCTTCAACAATTCCTTCACTACTAGCACCCTGATCTTTAAAATTGGTAGATATTTTAGATAAAATATCAAACTCTATACAAACTCCCTCATAAAGTAGATCAGCATAATACCTCTATTTTAAATAACCGTTGAATGCATTATGAAAATATTTCAATGAATGAATGCTAGCAACAGAGAGGGTTATACACCACTCATGAGCATTTCCTTCCAAAGAAAATATGAACATTTTAATAAGAACATCCCCGTGATCAATATTTAGCCTATGCATACACTCGTGAAAATCCAATAAGTGTTCACCAAGATATTCATGCTCATTTCCCCCAAACCTCAAAAGGAAAGGTTCCCATAATTCTCTATCAAGTACAAGATTTGGAAAGGCAGGTATATAAGAGAAGTCACAAAATGCATACTTCTGAGCTAGGATCTTTTCCATTTCAAAATAGTGGACTCACCAATAGATCTCTAAACAGTGGAGTCACCATGGTGAAAGATAAGCACTCTAAAAGTGTCTAGCTTCAGTTCACTATCCAAAGATATATCTAATCATCATAGTTCACCCAAGGAAGGTGTCTTCATTTTTGTCCCCGACAACGATGCCAAAAATGTTAGCACTGAAAATCACACTTTATACTACTAAAGTGTAATCTCAACACCCATGAGTAGGTTTTAAGGTAATTTTTATGATAAGATCTCAAATGGATCAAAACTCAGCAAAACAGTGTAAATCAAAGAAAGTTTCAGATAAAATGCATCAACAAATGAGGTCTTGGCTAACTTGGATCAGGGTTTAAAGAGTAAGAGGGATATATGGAATACTTTCGTGAGGAAAGTGAACTATGTCTACTACTCACATCAGGCAATACTAGTAGACATATGAAGAATTTTTTTTGACACAAGAACTTCTTATAATCAAAATATCAACTCTGATAAAATTATAACAACATCACAACAAAACCTTCATTGTAATACATATACAATAGATCAATTGAAGCATTCAAAAGAAATTTTAATCAGAGTAAGACAGAAATAAGATGATAGGAAAGAAGTTGGTTTCCATTAGTCAAAAAGTCTCAGGTCTAATACACAAAATCTAGAGATGGATCTGTTATATTCACAATATTACAAAGTCTGCCTCATCTCTATCATTCCAACCTGGAAAAAATTAAATCAATTTAAAAGGGTGGATCAACAAGAAAGCAAAAGAAAGAGGGAAACATTCTAACTGTAGATTAGTGGTCTACCATTGGGCATGGAGTCAACACCACTCTGCACATTGAAGGCAATAAGATAAAAATCAGTTTAAGATATTATTTGATGATGATTAGAAGAAATGAATGTGAAAAAAAAAAAAAAAGTCTACTAAACAAAGATCATCTTTGTAGAATAGATTGAAAAATGTTTGAACAATGATTAACAGGCAATCTACAATAAATCCTTTGTTGCTTAGGGATCCATTAATCAAAGGCAACCTTTGATTCTCAAAACCTGCAATATATTCAATCAAGAAGATAAAAATAAATGGGAAAACAAAGAAGACAAACTGATAAATAGCTCTCATGAATCTTAATGGAAAAAAATTTGGTTACAAACAGGCCCTTGGGCTTACAAATCAACAATTGAAATTGGTCCTCAAGCTTTATCCTCTCTTGGATCATGAATCCAACCGTTTTATTATAAAAAACCATTTCATTTATAGTGAATAATATCTATATACCCTAAGGAGGTCAAAACCAAGGAGTTACATAGGATCCTCCTCCATTTAGGAGTCTTGCTACAAAAGATTCCAACAAAATCCTAACAAATTCCTATTTTTTGGGATTTTGTCTATATTGATAAATGCCTTTTGAAACATAACATTCTGATTGATCTGGAGATGGAAATCATGTCCCTCGGGTCCAACTAAATCCTAGGATACCATTTGAACCTTCCTTTATAGGTGGAAACCTCCAAACAAAGCAAGTATCCAACAACTACGCAAAACAGAGAGTTTGCAGTGCTAGTTTGCAATGCACTGGTGTTTTAATTATATCTCTTGAATGCCAAACTGGGCTAGGCTGAAATTTGGATAGAAAGTGAATGACATTACCATGATCCTCCAAAGAAAATGTCATAAAAAACCCACATCACTGTTTTGGAGTTATGATTAAATATTTAGAAGCAACTGCTACAGAAAAAGAGTTTGCAGTTCCCCCTGTCAGCGAGTTCGCAGCGCCTTCAAAATTTCACAGTGCCTGTGACATTTCACAACGCCAAGAGAAAACAAGCAACCACACTCATTTCCTGACCTCCAAGAAAGAAAAAAAATTCTCATGGATTACCTGATATATATGAGGCTGATGTTTGTAATTTCATATTTGCACCCAGATGCTTGCAAGCTACCTAACCTACAACCCTCATCCAAGACAGTTTGCAGCGCCAGTTAGTAGTGCCTATTTCAAACATCGATTTCATACTTCAAGGAGGATTTTAATGGATTTGTTGACATAACTCCTGAAAAGGAGGTTAAATTGCAAGCCCTGACAAGAATAAAATCGTTTTTTGAAATGATCCTTTAAAGCAATGATGAGAGATGAGAGAAAAATGTACTTGCAGTACACTACGAATTGTCCTAGTGAGTTGGTAGCACAAAAACCTAACTTGACTTGATACTTGCACGGATGGATAGTGACAAAAAGGGATCTTATGTACAATTTGGAGGTGTAACCTATGAATCTAATGATGCAAAAGAAAACAAGGTGTGACTCATGAGGGCTTATCCTTATCATGATGGATAATCTCATGACATCAAGACCTATACATCCTATGTGTTAACACCTTGTAAATATATTGGATTCCCTCTTGGAAGTTTAGGGATTGTTTTAGAGTTGATATGAGGAAGATCTATTGAAGTTTAGTATTGGTTCATGTTTGAGGGTTTTTAGTCGAGGTATGTTGCTGAAGTTATTGGTACAGATAGAGTTTGTATAACAGTGAGGTTCTAGAACATGGTTTAAGGTACATACTTGTGGTATAGTTTTTGAGGTATATGTGATCAGATCAGATTGGTTGATGAGTATATAGTGACACATTTGATAGAATGGGTTGTGACAGTGACATATTAAGTTTCTACATTTGGCACTTATATTTTAGGGAGGTTGGACGGGGCAAGGATAGGTGGTTGTAGCCACCTTATGGTTTCGTAGAACATAGGGGGTTGTATCCTCTTTCTGGTTGTAGCCAAAGAATTGGGGAGTTGGATCTTCCCTCAAGTTGTATCCTGAAAATTGGGGGGCAGAGCGTTCTTCCAGTTGCAACTAGAAAACAAAGGAAGTTGATGCTTCCAATGAATGTAATTCTTAAAGACAAATAAGAAAAATAATTTTGTGTTTTTCTCCTGCATTGGGTTTCCACATAAAAAATACTAGTGTGTTGTGTATGTGTATGATTTCTCATGTGTTCATGGTTTATTTACTCTAAAATTATTGGATGATAATTCTATATTGATCATAAATATAAAAAAACTTGCATACTGTGGTTAAAAGGATTAAAACTCTCTATTATTGATTCACCCCCCACTTTCAGTAATCCAAAATTTGGTATCAGAGCAGGTTCCTTCAGAAATCAATTTAACCACTGAAAGGTATATCATGGAGAGAAACAGTATGTATAAAAATGGAATACCATAGTTTGATGGATAGAAGTATGCATTATGGAGAAGAAGGATTAAAACATATGTACAGGCACATGGATTTGAAGTTTGGAAATCAATTGTGGATGGATACAAAGAAGTAACAGTTCTACCAACAAATGACAATGGAAAGAAACTCAGTCTAAATAATTCCAAAGCCATAAATGCACTTCTGAGTGGTCTTTGTGATTCAATATATACCAAAGTTATACATTGTAAATCCGCTAAAGATATTTGGGACAAACCTCAAAATATTTATGAAGGAGATACAAAAGTCAAAGCAGCAAAACTTGAAACTTACAGAATTCAATTCAAACAACTAAAGATGAAGGAAGATGAGAATATTGCATCTTACTTATTACGAGTTGATGAAACAGTGAATGCAATCATAGGATTGGGAGATAAATTGAAGAATCTGTAATTTTTCAAAAGGTACTAAGATCTCTTCCAATGATATTTGATCCTAAGATAACAACACTAGAAGAAAGAGAAGATCTAGACTCAATAAACATGGATGAAATACATGGAATATTCACATCCTATGAAATGAGAACTGAACAGGAAAATCCAGGTATAAAAGAAGCATCATTCAAAACATCCAAAAGGTCAAAGAAAATGGGAAAGAAAAAAGAAAAAGAATATAGAAACAACAGTGACACCTCGGAAGACGATGAAGAAGTGGTCAACTTTGTCAGAAGATTGAAAAAGGGAACCGACAATAGATATAAAGGTAATATTCCATTGTTTTGTTTTAATTGTGATGGTATTGTTCATTTTTCTAAGAAATGTCCTCATAAGAAAAAGAAAAGAAATGATGAAGATGATTCAAATAGAAAACAAACATATAAAGGTAAAATAACCAAAAAGAAAGTCTTCAAGAAAATTTTATGCATTTTTGGCCCTTGACCAAGTTTTGATGGATCTGGTCAAGTTTGACCTATTTTCGGAATTTGACAGCCTGTCGAAGGAGGAGTGCAAGACGAAGAGGAGATCATGGATCTCAACCCATTTTTTGGGTCCTTTTTGGGTTTTTGGGATTATGTAATAGGCATGTGATGTCGACGCATGGGTTTACCCATGTTTAGGCCTATTTTGTAATGTATAAATAGATTTCTAGGCTATGTAAGAGAAGAAAGAAAGGGATCTATGTGATGTGAGGTTGATAAGCTACGTGCTAAGTGCAATAATGGTTTATAGATTCTATGTGCATACTGGGAGAGACTTGTAGAGCTAGGTGAAAGGTATTGTAAAAGGTTGTGAAGTGCTTTGTGCTATAATGCAATGAAGGAGGATATAGAGAGGTGTTCATATCTCATGTTCTAGGCGAAGTAAGGTTTTGAGGCTGTTTTCTTGTAACCAATTGATTGAAGAAAATAAAGAAGAAGAGTTGGTGGACGTAGCCCGAGGGTGGGTGTGAACCATGTAAACACTGTGTTGTTCTGATTTTTTCTTTTCTTGATGTGTTTATAACTTCTCTTGTTGAGTGCTTTGATAGAGATATATAAATCTATTGATGCTTTGTGTTAATGATGTGTAAGAATGTTAGATTTGACCTATATGAAGGTGCTTAGTTCTTGATCTAGTAGATATAACCTGCCTATTTATGATAAAGTTCTTAAATGCATCAGATCTGAGTGAATAATGTGATGCTTTGTTCTATCTTCACAGTAGTTATTGGTTGAATATTGATGAACCGTTGATGCTAACGTGCTCTGTTAAGTATTATAATCACATATCTATGTCCCAGCTAAGGTTGTAGACACTTGAGTCCTACAACCACCCCTGCCTCTACCTCAGGTTGGACTTCATCTGCTTCGCAGGTGTTGCCGAAAAGGCCGGTAGTTAGGGTTTTGTTGGTGTGTTGTTGTAGCATTGAACCCTGGGTCTTCCCCTCTGCCAACAAATGGTTTCGTTGTCGAGACCTGAAAAATGTGATTTTTGGGAACTGAAGAGAAGTTTTGTGCGTAGATCTACTGCTGAAGTGCACAGTATTGGACCTGAAGCTGTGATTGTTGGGAACTGAGAAAGAAGAAGATTTGTGCAAATATTCGACTTAATATTTTGAAATCTTTGTACGTAGATATGTTGTCCTAGTACGCAACATTCTACTTTACATGAGGAGATTTGTACCAAGAAAATAGGTTAGATTTGAAGAAAAGAGGTCAGATCTGTAAGCTCTGTGCTCTGATACAGGTAATAATAGTGAAAATTTATATATCTGAAGGCTTTATGCTTTGTAGAAGTAATATTAGTGGAAATTTTTGTTTCAAAAGTATGAATCTAGGTATGTTTGATAGATTATATCCTATCTTGAAAACTAGGGTATTAATAGATGAAAGAAGATTTGATATGAATAGATCTGTTATGAATAGTGAAAGATATGTTATACCTATGCATAGAAAGAATGTTTGGACTAACAAATGGATGTAGGATCCTAGAAAGAATTTTTTGTAGGTTGGGGCACAGTACAGGAAAGGATGGACATCACTTAAATGAAAGAGAGGATTAACCCTCTGTTACAGTTACAGAATACTGGGACATCTTGCTAAGGAATGCCCTGGGAAAAGACCTAGTTGTCTTTGTTGTAAAGCTATGGACCATGAAGTGTTGGATTTCCCTAGAATGATTGCTAAGATGGAAGGAATGAATCTGAATAAAGATAACCTTAAGGTAGATCTAGAAATAGTAGAACCCCATAAAGAATCAGAGAAAGTATTGCTACAAATAAACGAAACCCTGAATGACCACTGACATGCCATATTATCGGTGTTCTTCAAAGAAAAAGAATGCCTTGAAGCAAGAATAGGAGACTTCAATGTTAACTGTGTTCTGGATGAGGAAGGAAATCTTGCTAAGATTCCTTCATTAGGAGGAATAGGGTTATTCAGAGGAAAGTTGATAAACCTATGTGGAAGGCTCACTTAGATACCTATGACTGCCAATGGAACTTCGACAGGAGAAGATTTTGAGATTATTAAATTTATAGAGGACAGTGCCCCATTTACCATGTTATTAGGAAAACCTTTGATTGACAGAGATCAAGCCAGATGAAAGGAAGAATAAGAAGTTTTGGAGCAGAAGAAGCAAGAATTAAAAGATTTTGTGACTAGAATGATCACACACTTGATCGAAGAACAATATAACAGATAGAAGCTATTTAACACTGGAGACCCAGATGTCGAAGTTGCAAGAACACTATAGGATCCATAGAAGATTGAAGTACCTATCCCAAAAAAATAAGAAGTATTATCTGGGAACCCTAGGGAAGAATCTCAACAATGCAAAGTGACTAGGGCAAAAGAAGACAAAAATCAGAATGGAAAAAGGAATACCAAGACGAAGCTCACTAGAAAGAAGGCTAGAAAGTTAAGTAAGAGGAGAGCCAAGATCGATAAGTTGTAGAAGGCTCCAGAGGGAACCTCGCAGAAGGAAAAATTGCAAAATTGGAGCCTTGCCAGGATATCAGAGCAAAAACACATGGTACTTCGCCATGGTGAAGCAATATAGCCGTTGGGAACATTATAACCATTAGATCAATGCTCTGAATGTATAGAAATCCATTTATGGACAGCCAACTCGCCATCCTACCATTGGGACTATGCCATAACAGATAGAACTGAGTTAATGAAGGCCTCATACCCATTGCAAGAAACCTGTTGTCGAGTTACCTATTTATCCTACCGCACCATGCATCGAGAAAACTTTTGCCAATTGAGAATTTGAGCCTGCAAACTAAGTTGAGTTTATACAGTGATCATCGTGCTTCTTCTCTCTGTCTCATTACTATGTCTAAGATACCCCTCGAACCTGATATTGTTAACCCTGAGTGTGTATGTCAGATGAATCGAGTGCTACAGAAAAAGTTGTTGAGGAATTTTTGATCAACCTCTTGACTGAAAGAGTCATATCGATGTCTATAGGTATACAAGAATCATCCACGAGAGGACTTCCAGCCTCTCCATCCACTACTCGCGGAGCAGGACCATCCAGGATGTCCAATGAGAGGCTAACTAAGAACATGGATGACTTAGCGAATGCTAAACTAATCCCAACTGTCATACCCACCTATATACCACCTTTAAGCAGTGTTGTAAACTGCAACAACGTACCTAGATATTTCAAGTACACCTTGGTCACTGCGTACCTCCCAAAGGGGATATGCGCAGTGCAATCAAACCAAGATAAGATCACAGTGTTGAAGTTTAGCTACTTCAACCTTGGATATCGCAAAGTCTACAACATGTTAGACCCACATAAGCATCTGACTAGAACAAAAGGGAAAAACTCAAAGGTAATTCCCCAAGCATGGACCCATAACCTCGCGCAGTCCACCCTACTCAACCTCATGAAAATTCCCCACTTCGGAAGACACCAAGAGGTGAATGCATGTGTCAAGCTATTGTTGTCTTGTTACCATGGCGGATATTTGTGGCTAAATCGTCGTATCACAGTTGATTTGACCTTTATCAATCGGATCATGGGTTTGAGTATGCAAGGGCTCGACCCACAGGATTTCTATCATGGAAAAGCCATGGACTGGACTCTCGCACAAAGGATCAAGGAAACTTATGGCGATGTCAATAAGGGAACGCGAGGCTACAAGGTAGCCTCTATTAAAAATGGTGCAGTACACCTTGCATGTCAGTTGATTGCAGGGAAGTTAGTATGCAAGAACTGACCCACCCAAGTGACTGGTTTTGTAGCGACCTCGCAAGGAAGTGCGCAGAGGGCCTACAAATGAATTCGGTGAAGTACCTAGTGAACCAGTTGGAACTTGACTATAGAGAAGCACAATATCAAGGATATGAATTCCATTTCAGTTGGCTCTTGATCCTGATCTCTTTCATTGCCTAGGAGATGACAGAAGGTGTGACCTTCCCGGACATCGAGCCTTTCAAACCATTGGCCATGAAGTTGAGTACATTGTGGTACTCAAGTGAAATGAATAAGCAATGGCAGTCAAATGTCGTGTTCCATACATACTACAATTAGCTGAATATAGCCATAAAGTTCAAGCCTCGCATGATGTTGAACACTATACACTGATTCAGGCCTTTGATGAAGTTCAACATTGATCGATATTTCATTTATATCACAGCGCGAGCCGACGAGCACAAGAAACAACTTCAATCCTACTATAAGATGATGGAGGAGGACTTAGAGGAGATTACTAAGGAATGGTCCACTGACCTCCTTATTCCAACTGACCCTATGGAGATATCCAACATCAACAGCCCAGAAGCTACGAAGGATACACCCAGACCTAGAAAAAAAAAAGATCGATGAAGTACAAGATTTAAGAAGTGCCTCAGTGAAGACTGCTTCCTTGTCACCAGAGAAAGGAGGTGATGGAAAAGAGATAGATGGAATAGAAATTGAACAAAGGAAAGGTGAAGTAACACTGCCCAAAGATGAGGAGGACCCCTCGAAGAAAAGGAAGGTTTCCTCCCTGAAACCTTCCTCCCAAAAGATATCAAAAGCTCCTATAACTAATTTTCAGACCATCCTCACCTCTGATGATTTCAATTTCATCATAGTATCCCTGAACAATGCTTCGCTGGAGATAGCAAATAAGAAATAAGCTAAGCAGGAGGAGATGTATAATAGAATTGAGTTTGAACTCCAAGGGATGCAATAGGCACTACAGTCCAGTCACGCAGTCTCCACTGTGCCTCTGCCACTAGGAACACTGAAACTGAGAGATGAGCCAGCCCAAATCCACTGACTCGATGATACAGTCGAAGCTCACCTTCGATGAGCACAAGAGGAAACAACACAAGCCACCTAGGATTTTGTACAAGTACAAGGACTACTTGTGGAACAACGTCGAGCTATCAAATAGGAAAAGAGTGCTCTCCAAGCGAAGTTCGATGAAGAAAAGGAATAGCTACAACAAGGCAAGGAACAATTGCTCATCG
>JASDQU011026549.1:0-27968 GCA_032191745.1 Picea mariana
TGTATGCTTTACCTTAATATATTATAGCATAGTTATGTGGACGTATCCCTAGAGAGAGGGTCAACCACATATATTTTTTGTTGTGTGTGATTGGTATTCTATCTCTGTCATTGATATACTGTGATTGCACTACTTTGTTAGATTTGATAAGTAGATGTGTTGAATAGATCTAAGATGATAAGTGATATATGAATGTTTTGTTGTTCTTGTGTTAGATCCACTTGATATTCCATTTGGTTGTAGACATCTTTGTCCTGCAACCCCCTCATAACTACTTCGGGTGAGATTGCATCTTCTTCGTAGGTGTTTCCCAAAGGGCCAGTAGTTAGGGGTTGTTGGTGCACTCTTGGAGATGAACCCTAGGTCTACCTCTGCCAACACTTCAAGTGGGTCAAAACCCTCACAAACAAAAATAAAGACTATGATGGTAGAGGAGACACACAAAAAGATGAAGTATACCAAGGAGGACCCATTCATTACCTTGACAAAGGATGATGTTGAGTTTGTGGCAGAAAAGGTCCAGGACAGGGAGGAAGAGGTGGTCTGCATTGCAAAAGAACAAAGAGAGGAGGTCATGGCCAAAATCATAGAAGTCCATGAAAATATAAAACAACTATATATGCATGTAGTACCACATGCCACAATGAAACAACATGAAAAGACACAATGACCCGTTGCGCAAAAATAAGGAGATGAGACAGCTCATCTAGTAGTACAAGGTCATGATACATTAACAGTCACATGGACAATGGTTAGAATGGATCAAGAGGCTACATAGAAACTCATGGGGGAAATTGACCATTTTGAGTTATTCATGGCGCAGATACCCATCAAGGCACTATACGGACTCCAAGATAGTATAATGCAATAAGTACAATCCATATCTCCCATGGATAACACTAACTTGGAGGTGGGTAGGGGAGTCACAAAAATGTTACAGATCACCTATGACCAATTGACCTTGGAGAAAGAGGAGGAAAAATAACATGATGACAAGCTAGAGAAGGGGCTAACAATGGTATACGATTGCATTCTGGGTAGCATGCAAGCACCATAAAGAAGTGCAAAGGAAAAGATAAAAATCATTTCACAGAAGATTAAAGGATATAGATAGGAAATCGAGGAGATGAAAGAAAAACTTAATCCTACGACTCCTCTTGAGGTTCAAGAGAAAATAGAACAAAAATATGAACTCCAGATAACAGAGATGGCAAGGGAAGAAAGGGAAGTTGTAGAACGGTTCGACAGAACTGCATAGATTTGGACAATTTTGGAAGACGATGAAAAGGTCCAACAATTGTACCAACAAGAGGAGAAAACCAACGCTTCCATACAAGAGTTGAAGTAGCGGTAGAAAACCATGAGAATTACCAAGTGCTTGAATGGAACCTAGGAAATGAAGACTCTGTTGATAGAGTTAAAGACATCACATATGAATAAGAAAGAAAGGCAAGTCGAGTTGGATCCCCTCCAGGAAAAAGAAGCATAGATAATTGTGCAGTTAGAGGAAGAGAAGAAAAGCATGGCATAGGCACATTCAGAGAGCGCAACATTAATACAAGAATAGATAACAATGAATATAATGGAGGAGCTAAGAGACAAAGCTGCGCAGGTGAAGGAAAAATGAAAGGAACTAGAAGAGAAGTTCAACAACTTGGAAAAGGCTATACAAAGAGTGTGCACCACCTTAGTGGCTCGAGACGATCCACATGTCAGTGTTGGGGGCCTGTTAGGTGCAATTCTGTTTTGGGAAGGAAGTATGTTTTGGGCATAGGCCTATTTCTAGGAGAAACATATGTTTTGGGAAAGATCTATTTTTGAACAGAAATGCCTAATTTTGGAGTGGGCACAATAGGTGGTAGGAAAGAAGCATACAGGAAAACAAGGAAAAGGACAATGTAGGAGGAAAAACAACATGGTGTGTAGGTAGGAAGTCCTAACCATGATAGGGTTAGGGATTTTAACAAATATTGTAATGGCTATAATCCTATAAAGTAGTATAAATAAGGACCTAGGAGGTCTAGGAAAAAGGTTCAGTAGGTTCAAGAGTTCAGTCGATAATTGTAAGCAAGTTTGTTATGATTCTTGTAGTAGTGTTGAAAAAGTTAGTTCTTGAGGGTTGGGTCACAGGATGAGGAGCTTGGTGTGTTCTAGTCAGCCTCACAGAGGGTACTTACCCACATTTTGATTGCATTATTGAATATGTAATGTGTGCAGTGTAATATTTCACAGTTGAATAAATACAATAGAAGAGAAGCCAGATCTTTGTGGATGTAGCCCTAGGAGGGGGTGAACCATGGTAAACCTTGTGTTCTATGTGATTGTTAATTAATTCTTTAATTTTCTATTGATAATTAGCTTAAGAATTAATGGTTAAAGTAGCTATATCATCATGCATTCATAGGGTTAAGGATGAATGATTAACAAGGATAATGCATAAGGGAAAAATATACCAACCACAACCCCCACTTATTCCTATACTGCAAACATTTGAGTATTGTAGTCCCCCATAAAATGTATCTTGGGTGAGACTGTGTTGTGCACACTGTGCTTAGTATTTCCTTCTGGTTTACCAGGAAGACTGATAGTTTTGAGGGATTTGTTAGAAACCTATTTGAGATCGGAACCTAGTGCTGAGGGTTCCTATTCCCTTTAACTCAACATCGGGAACCAAACCCGCCACCGAGGCCTAATTAGACTCTGAAACATTTAAAAGTGGAATGGTTCTCCATATCTTGCAATCCAACCAATTAATCGATGGCCTTTACGTAGTGATTCACAGGATATCTTGTTGTGAAACTTCTCCTTTAGTTTGAACGTTCTCTTTTTGTATTTTCTATTATAAGTGGGTCTGATAAAAGATAGGTGATGGTATAAACTAGCTAGGTAAAGGAAAAAGGGGGGAAAATTAACCACTGAAGAAGGATGAGCTCAGAATAACCCTTGTGCTCAAGCATGCAAACAAATATTTTCACACCTGTGACAAGCCTAGTACTAATACATCAACTTGTTGGTATTCCAATTATTAACTAAGATACAATTATTGGAATAAAACATGCATGCAATAAAATGATAGCAATAAAAATAGTTTCCTTAGCTTGAGTCACTAATCACACATTAACGCAATGATTGGTTTTCCATCATTAGACACAACAATTATAAAAAAATATTGAACTAGCTAACTTATCAATAGATTTAGAAACTCTTACTCATTACAACATCCATTCATGAGACAAAGTCGAAAGTAATTCCTCCTTATATCCAATCACACATGTCTTTGATGAAAATAGAAGTTTATCTCTGGTCCTAAACATGACTTCTCAATTAAGGTAGTTTAGAAGTAGATCTTTACAAATCCAAAAATTAGGGTATTTTCCAAAACCATCGACCTTTCTAACTTACAAAAGAAGAATATTTATCACAGATGTGGATGCCCTCGACAAATGTGGAACTGAGGCTTAGCTCTACACATCGGTTGTAAAACATCTTATTAACTTAACTAAAACACACTACTGGAGTATGTTAATGAATACTCCAAACTTGAATTTAAAAAAGGAGTGGTTCTTATCACACAAAAAATACCACTTATTATGTCTAAATTTAAAAGAGTTTTGCAATTGAACAATTAAAAATTGCTACTAGTACTGAAGCTAGAGTGATGCACATGCTGAGGGAACCGATATTTGGCAGTACATGATTGGGAGTGACAGAAATTCATTCTTTATCAAGAATTGGCATGCAATGCTTTGTTGGAGGCCACTAGGAGATAGTTGGATGTTGGTAGTGTTTTTCCCCCACTTATCACTTGGAGGAAAGAAGCAAGTCATCTAGCATTTTCAAATTCTTTAATATTCTTTATACTGTCTAGACATGTAGTTTCCCCAATTTTGTTTTGGTGCCCCCTTTTAAGAATTTCAAAATGTACAATCAATGTGGTTGTGACACTTCTAAAATCTTACATTCGGGGGCTTTGGAGCACATAATATCCATATATCCCGAAGGCCCAGACTCCCAGAGTCATTAACCACCACTTATTGCTAATTAACCCAGGATTTATCCTTAAACATTTGGTGTTTCGGCACTTCGACAATTCGAGGGTTCAGGAGATGTGAATGTTGAGTTTGAGAATATCCCATAGTTACAATGTTGCGAAGTGATGTGGAATTTTGAGACCCAGTTAGACTATTCGAGGCTCTGACACTTTAGAGGTTCAGAGAACTGTTCTTGCTTTGAATTGAAATTCCCTGGAGTGACGTGGTGGCCTGACGTCATATCGCTAATGTGTCATAGAAATAAAGATGACACGTGTCACTTGAAATAGTACAGATGAAGGACCCAAATATGCTTGAAATGAGTTTCATGTGTCATGATATAAGAGTGCCACGTGTCATGATAGAAGAGTGCCACACATTTCAATTGATGGATGCAGCGCGTCTCTGACTCTTCAGGGTTTGGGAGTTATTGAATGAAAATTTTGGATACCTCTCAGAGGGATGAATTCTCGAAGTGATTAGCCAATTCTTATCACTAATTAACTCAGGATTAAGCCATGTTTAACATTTAAATATTTCATGACTTTATAGGCTCTGGTGATTTGGGGCTTTAGAGGTCTATGTTTTTTGTGAATTGAAATCCCTTGGGCTGATAATATCCCAGAGCTGACATGTCAACATGATGTCACTATTGTTGACGTGTCTGCATGACACAGAGTGACACGTGTCACTCAAAAATGTGCAGATGACGTAACCCAAATGACCTGAAATGAGTTCCATGTTTCAGCACCGATGGATGCCACGTGGCTACGATGTTTCGACATTCGAGAGTTTTTGAGTGCTAAGTGTGGAGATTTCCTAAATGGTTGATCTTGTGAAGCAATGTGGCAATTCGACATTTGGGAGTTTTTAACAAAGATGAGCTTGGACATTTTGACATTTGGGATTTTTTGACAAAGATGAGCTCAGACGTTTCGACATTTAGGATTTGCAGAGTGAATTTTGTGTAAATTTTTTATTAAACCTCATGCATTTCTAGAACCCTGAATGCACGAGAGCCATTGATCTGATTGGCCTATTGGATCTTTACTGTTGAAAATTTACCCTATCTATTTTCACATTCTAGGCCCGAAAATGACTGCTCCAAATTGTTGTGTTTTCTTCATGGATGTTCCCTGTGCATACAAAAAGGCTTGGTCAACCTATTGTGAGATCAATCAATGGAAAGCATGATGACAAGTATTCCAAACAAAATCACGACATGTAATTATCCTTCAAGAAAAATAGAAATTATGCAAGACCATAGTTAGATATTGTGCAAGAAAATCAAGTGCACATACATAAATTATAACCAACGAATTGGCAGACTCGGATACATATGTCTGAATCTTGTTAAAACTGGTTTAGATAATCAAAGAGTTAGTGCAATCTTGTGACCCTTGATTTTCTCCTTCGGATGCTCTATAATTCAACTTACGTGTAGAATGAATTTTTTCAAAACCATTCTATATTTAAACATGGATGAACTTACCTTGTCGCATCACCCATTCAATTCAAGTTATGAGTGTAATTTCATCAAATCTTCCACCAGATCTTCGGAGATGTTTAAACTTAAATTCATCATGGGTTGACAACAGAGGTGTGGGTGGTAATGTGTTCTATCAGAGATTTCAAAATCTTGTAGTCAATCGACACACGAGGTAGAAACTAATGCGGAATCGGGTATTACCTAGTTCCTTAAATGTCCAAAATTTGATCGTATCTAATGCTACAAACATCCCATCGTGTTTCTCTTTTAGTTGGTGGATCGGGGGTCGGGATTGTGCTATGAAAATTTTCATTAATATCCTCCTGTAAAAACTCCGATGTTGATCGATCTTATCATACAGAGATGACGTAGCAAAGCTGACTAGGACCTACAGAGCCAAAAATGACTCGGGATGAAACTAGAATGTATGATCCTCTTACGTGGTAATCACATGTGGAATTCAAGACTAGTGTCTTCATTTGCTCATGTCAGTCGAAGTTGAGACTTTCTTTAAGCCACATATTTCTAAAACCCAAACCTAACTTGTCGACGCTTGAAAGTGTCAAGTATCAACGATCAACAATAAACCTACCCAAGTGCTCCCGGATTGGCTCCCTTGAAAAATTCCTAATGCCAAAAATGCATCAGGGATCGACAATCGGAGATAACTTTATCATGGTCGAAATGATTGTTGTGATATTTCTATATTTCCCCTAATCCTGATAAGGTGCATCAGGGATAAACTATATCTTTACATCTTTTGTTAACATTTGTATTTTTTGTATCTCCTCGATGTCGAAGGGGATCAACTATCTCTCGAACCTTTATGTGAACAACTTATGTAAACCAAAATTGCCTTATGCTGACACCGATGAGGATCGACTCTCAGTGATTTTTGTTTTTTTGTGGTTCATTTACTCACTTGAAATATTTTCGATGCTGAATCCAAGCGCGTTAGGTGCACTGTTTAGCTGTCGATTCTTAATTCAGGTGTTAAGGTCCTTTAGACATGAGGTTTCACAAGTTTAAACAAACCTAAATAGGTGATAAGAGACATGAAAAAAAACAAAGATAAACCATTTCCCAAAGTGCAATCGAGTCAGACAAATGAATAAAACAAGTGGTACCCAAAAAGTGAAAACATTTTGATAAGGCTTTTAGGGTGTGTTGAGTGCTCAACAAATGGTGACTTACTGGGTGAAAGAAGAATATATGTTCCTTCCCTGAGCTTAGTTGATGCAAAAGTTGGTTAGGAACTTAACTAGTTTTTTATCAGAGCCTCTTCTATTCTTGCATTTTAAATTCCCTGGTTGGTGAATCTGAGCCTACCTGTGTGGTTTCAACCTTTTATTCTGCCTTTGTTTCCTTTAACCATGACCCATGCCCTCTTTTAACAAGAGTCGAGTAAATCATTCACTCACTTTCTATGGTGTTTCTTCGCTGCCATCGAGCATCCTTAGCCCCAACGGAGTCACCCTGACGTCACAGACCTTTCTCTACTGCCAACGAGCATCCATAGCCCTGGTGGAGTTATCTGCATATCATCTCCTACTTTGCACTCATTTGATATAATTGATTTTATTTCGACAAAATGCCCTGAAAGAGCGGGAGAGGAGGACGTCTATTATTTGCAAAATGAGATGATTAAGGTGAATTTTTTCTAGCTCTGTCTTGAGGTACATGTGTTCCTTTCCATATTACCATCTTTCCCTCTAGGTTTTACCAGAACACCAGGCAGACACTTCATCACTTTGCCACAATTTTCTATTTACACAGGTTAGATACATAACTCCCTCAAAAAAATTGCATTTTTATGCTTCTTGTGTTGTATGTAAGAATGAGTTAGGAACATAGTTCTTCATACTGCATGAACTAAGGTCAACCAATTCCTTCCAGAATACAAACTTCAAAGCGCAAAAAATACTATAACAAGAAACAAAAAATGAAGGACTCTGCAATCAACCTACTTAAAAACAAAATATCATGAAAACACAAACACAATTTGTTTTTTTTAACAAAAATATTGTTTTAGGGATTGGCCATTCACCGGGAGGGCATCATGTTCCCCCCTCATATTTTGCAACTGATACGTGCATGCCCCAATTTTATCGGCTACCTGAAAAGGTTCAAGCCACAGATTCTAAAACTTTGAGTGTTTTCCCTTTGGCTCTTTCGCTCTATCCCATTTCAAAACTAAGTCTCCTACATCAAAATTATTCTCTTTAGCCTTGTGTTTGTCAAACCATCTTTTGACTGTCTGCTAATGAACAACGAATTTAGGTTTGTATTTCTCTCTTTCTTCTTCAAGCATGAGGAGGGTATCAATTCTTTGTTGAATCATTGATAAGGGCTCTCCTCTAGAGCCTTGAGCAAGCTGAAGAGATGGAAGATATAACCCATTTGGGAGAATGGCTTCTTGTCCATATACCAAAAAGTATTGGGAATTCCCTATAGATTCCTTTGGTGTTACCTTATCAGACCATAAGGCTTTATGCAGTGAATTATGCCAATTCCTCTGATTGTATGCAATGTTTTTATTTAATATCCTCACTAGGTTCTTTTTGGTTGATTCTGCCACTCCATTCCCTTGTGGAGAGTAGTTTGCAGAGTATCGGATTATGATTCCTTTGTCTAGAGTGAACTCTGTTAACAGGGTGGAAGAAAAATAAGATGCATTATCAAAAAAAAGAATGGAAGGCATACTGAACCTTTTGATCAGTTGTTGTTCTATGAATTGGATCACCCTCTTTTCATTTACATGAGTTAGAGGGATGACCTCTACCCATTTTGTGAAATAGTCTATGAAAGTCAGTATGTTTATATGTTGTTATGAAGAAATCGACGTAATTTATCCTATGACGTCTAACCCCCATTGCTCAAATGGTCTGGAGATGGCCACAGGTTGGAGTGGGACAACTTCTCTCTTTTCCCTCCTCACACTCATTTGACAATTTTTACAGTTTCTTGCGTGTGTGTGGGTGCCTTTAAACAGAGTAGGCCAATAATAGTCATCTCTCAGTATCTTTCGAGCGATGGTATTCCCTGAAAAGTGTCCTCCTGTGGGACCATCATGGATCTCCTTTAGAACTTTGTATGTTTCTTCTAGTTCAAGACATCTTAAAAGTACCCCATCATAATTAATGTGAAATACCACTGAATTTATGAGACGATATTGTGTCGATTTTAGTCTAAGATCTCTCCTTTCCTTAGTGTTTAGGTTTTTTAGGTAAGTCCCATGGTGTAGGAGATAATATAATTTCCCATACCAAGATTCCCACCCTGGGGATACGTATGAAGCTTCACTATACCATAATGCCAATTCATTCTCCCACATAGGGTCGTCATTTACTTGGTATTGGGCTTCAACTACTAGTTGACATAATCCTTGTCCCTAAACTAGTTTGGCAGGTTTTATATCGAGATCAAATTATTGGACCACTGCCATCCAGTTCCCTCTTCTTTTCCCCATCTCCTGTTGAGTGAGTAGGGATCATACTATGGCATGTGGCACAATGAATTTGGTGTGGTTTTTTAGGATGTAATATTTGAAGTATTTCACTGCCTTGTACACTGCATAAGTCTGCTTGTTTATAGGAGGGTAATTTAGTTCAACCCCTTAGATATTAGTGATCATAAATGAGATTGGGGCTTCATTATTGTCATCATCCTTCTGAGTCAATACTGCAACTAATGATTGGTATGAGGTGCGAGTGTAGAGGAAGAAATATTTGCTAAAGTCGGGACTTTGCAACACTGGAGCTTGAGATATTGCAGTCTTAATATTGTTGAAAGAACTTTTTAGTTCATCATCCCACTTAAATTCAACATCTTTATGGATCATCTTTTGTAAGGGTTTCATAGTTTTAGCGAAATCATAGGTGATTTTTCTCACAAAATTGATTTTCCCAAAGAAGGATTGCATAGCCTTTTTGTTGTGGGGTAATGGAAGCTAAGCTATATCCCTAATTCGTTCTGGGTCTATGTAAATTATTGCTTGAGATATAATATGACCTAGTAGTTTCCCTTCCACAACACCAAATATAGGTTTCTTAGGGTTTAAGTATATACCGAATTTCCTACACCTTTTGAAAATCTGAGTTAAGTGTTGGATGTGATCTTCTCTATTCTTTGAATACATAGTCACGTCGTCCAAATAAAATTTTAATTTTGTTAAGTAATACCTAGATTCTAGTTAATCAAACAAATAATATTAGCAAACCTATTAATAAATAAACCCTACTCCTTAAATTACATAATTCCAATTAATTAAAAATAAGATTAATAAACATTGAACTAATAATAAATTAAAATAAACCTTAAAACCAATAAAACAAAATGAAAACCCTAAAAAATGTAATCATGAATAATAAATAACTTTACCAATAAAACCTAGCCGACACCTAGATTTCCCTCCACATCCAGTATTTAATACCAACTCTTCTCATCATTTGAACCTAGGCTCATTGTCCTTTACATGGATCCTGATATGGATTCGAAACATCCACAATCTATTGAAAAAAATTTGACCATTCCGATAAATCATGAAAACTCAAACCACAAAAATATTTTTAATCAAACTACTACACATTTTTTTTATTAGTCCCCGAAATGCTATGTACATGGCCCTTTGGAAGGTTTCCCCTATATTGATTAACCCACAAGGCATGCGTTTATAAGCAAAGGTTCCCCACTTGGTCTGGAAGGTAGTTTTCAATCGGTATTCCTTTGAAAGTAGAACTTGGTTGTAGCCTGAAAAACCGTCTAGCAGGGAGAAAATCTCCAAACCAAACACTATCTGCAAGAGTTGTTCCATCGATGGAACTGGGTAGTTTTCCTTTTCGAATTCTCTGTTGAGGTGTCGAAAATACACACAGAGAAGGATATCCCTAGACTCTTTCTTGACCAGAACCAAATTTTCTACCCAAGCAGAGTGTCTAGCCTAAAAGATAATTTTAACATCTAGTGATGTTTTTAACTCCTGACACATGAGGGATTCTAGAGATGGGTAGTACTTCCAGATATTCTGTTGGAATGGTTTTAATCCAGGATTTAACAGGATTGTGTGTTGAATGATACAAGTATCATAAGTTTTCAGATCTCGGTAGGACCATGCGAAAACATCTTGATATTCTATAAAAAGTTTGAGATAGGCCTTCTTTTCTTCTTTAGATATTATCTTGCTAAGATTTATATTATTAGGGTTTTCCAGGGTTCCCAGGTTTATAGTCTTGTACATGGGACAAGAAATCCATGTCTTTATGTTTGTTGATCCTTTAAATATTTCCCTTAAGTCAAAAAGGTTCTCTAAATTGGAATCCCCTTTCAGTATCGTGTGAAACCTTGGTTTGTCATTCCATTGATCTGTTTCAGCTCTTTGTACATGGGGATCAGTTTCTACTATTTTCTCCTGAAATATTTTATCGTCAATAGCCAGATCTTTAAAATTATCCTGATTGGTTAAAAAATTTATGATTTGTTCATCCCCTTCAAAGGCCTTCCAATTAGAAATATTTTTGGGCACCAATGGTTTGTAGAGTAGCTCCTCTGTGAACTGGGAAGCTTCATAGTCTTCTAAAGGGGATATCCTTTAGGCAGCGGTCGCCAACGAATGAACAAGAGCATTAGTTGTTCTGGGGATCACTGTAATGTTGAAGGCTTCAAAATGTTCTATCAGTCTGTGCACTTCCTGTTGATAATTTCTTAGGTGGGGAGAGTTCCAATGTATAGTGTTCCTTACTTATCTAACGATGATTTCAGGGTCTACAAAAACCTTTAGTTCTTTAACGTTTAAGCCTATGGCTTTATTTATCCCTTGTACTAGAGCTTCATACTCGACAGTGTTGTTTGTGCACTCAAATTCTAGTCTGGAGGACAGGAAATTTCGTTTACCTTTGGGATCAATGAAGATACACCCCTCCCCTGATCCATCTTGCGAATTAGACCCATCAAAGTACACATTCTGAAATTGTGAGAGAAATCCATCAGTTTATTTTTTCCTACCACTTTCCTCCTTTCCTCCAGTCTGCTCAGTGGTTTTTAACAGAGGTTGTTGATAGAAGAGGATTTCTTCTGCCGTTGTCGGCAAATTTTCTTGAAAAGTCATTTCAGAGTTTTGAGCAAGACGGACATCAGATGAGAGAGGGGAGAAATTCCAAAAATTGGAGTCGCAAGAATAGTTTCCTAGAATGGGGAAATATATCGAAGAGGGTTTGTTGAGGGCTTCTAGGTTGGTGAAAGTATGTTTTAGATAACTTTCCCTATCAATCCTAATCATGTTTTCGTGTCTCTTTAATGGAAACCAAAGGTGAGCCCAGTCTGTGCTAAAGTATACATTCAACTTCTCATACCAATCTTGACTAAGTAGCAGTCCATAAGCTTCTTCTATATCTACCACAATGATGTTAATTACTTGAAAAAATTCCGGGTGTGTTGCCATCTTGATCATGACATCCTTGAGTTATCATATCACTTTCACCTGGGTTATGTCTACTTGTATCATATGTTTATCACTTTTGAGAGGGATTGCATTTAATTTTCTGTAGATAGATAATGGCATAACATTAGAGGATGCTCCTGAGTCAACCAAACAATTATGGAGGTTTCTGTTGAAGAATTCAAATGTCAAGAGGAACTGTGGGACAAAAGGCTTTCCCTTTTTATCTTTAGAGAAAACACTTACAATTGACTTATTTCTTAGATCTGTGAGGCCTATATTTTCTCCTTGTTCAATGCTTGTTATAGGACTTTCCATTGACTTCAAACATTGTAACAAAAAGTCCTTTTTCTGGGGGTTTCTACACATGTCCATGACCAATATATTTTCCTTCAAAATTTTCAAATATTCTACTATGCTATAGTCTATCTTAGGTGATTCTCATGTATGGATATTTATAGGGTTTCTTTGGGAGACAAAAGGTTCTTTCAGGTTGGATGTTGTTTTCCTCCTGAAGTTTTGGCAATAGAAAGGTCGTTTGAGATAGGCTGACCCCTACTTCACATTTTCACATCCAAGACCTCAGCGGGTGGTTCTTTAACCTTAAATAGCTCCTCAAAAGGCATTGGCAAGTCCGGGTCCCACAGCAGCATGGTTGTTTCTTTCAACAGATCAACTTCTTCCTGATCAACAATATTCATCACTGAGACACTTGATTGTTCGGTAAGGGAAAATTTGTCTAGGAAACAATTGGCCATTAAATTCATTGGATGCACCCATTGTGGGTATTCTCTTTCGGAATTTTTCTCCTAGTGATAGGTACAGAAAGAGTCGGATGCTAAATTTCCTAGGTCGATGTTTAATTTGGCTGGGGGAGGTTCAATTTCTTTAAACGGTGGGTTCCTTTTAAAAAAGGGTTTATAGGGCCTTTGGACTTGATTTCCTTCCCCTGCACTTTTTTTCATGTCTATGATTTCATTTGAAAACTTCTTTATCATCCGTTGTAGGTCTTCTATGTCTCTAGTTCCCTTTTCAGGACCTTGTTTTGTTTGCTTCCCTAGGTGCCTGGTCAACAAGAGTCCTCTACTAGGATGAGGTTGAATTTCCTTCTCAACTAATGAGACCTAGCCCTCTTTACATCCCTTCATTTGGAATTTTATTGTTTTAGATTCCTCAAAATTCTCAGCTAAGGTTGTTTTGGAAGCCCTATTTACAAACATGGAAATGGAAGCAGGGAGAGCATTAACGTATACTTTGATTTGCAACTCCTGAGTAGGTTTAGCTTCGGTTTGAAATTTATTTAGGATAGTGTTGAATAGTTGATTTAAGTCTTTAACCTTGTCCTTTGAAATCACGGTGGCGGTGAAAAATTCATCCATAAAATCTCCTATAGTAGTTTCTTCTATAAATTTATCTAAAAAATCCTTTTGAAACTTCATCCAACTAGTTATGGACCCTACAAGCAAGTTAAAATACCACGTGGAGGCCGAATTCTCAAAAGTATAGGGGAAATCCTATATACTACATCTTCATGTTGGACATTCATAAGTCTAATAGCTAGTATGATTTGATATGGTCTTCAAGAAATCATGAGGTTTCAGGGTCAAATTTAAGGAGTAATGTTTCTGGATGTCGAGGAAGGTTATGTACTCATCCTAGGATGACTAGAGCATCTTTGGCCAACCAAGGTTGATTATCCTAAGGTGGGTCTCCCCTTTCTTCATTATGATCATTGTTATCATCCATTTCGAATGACTCTGATACTGAGCGTTCTGATTTAAACCCTTCCTCGTCAAAAAAATCATCAGTCTTAGAGCAGTTACCAGCGAGTGTTTCAGGGATCGGGTTGAGGGGATGTTCGATCTCGGTGAGGGATAAATCTATTTGGTCTTCTACTGTGTGGAAAAAAACTTGTTTGGGGCTGTCAACCACTGTTTTTCTTACTTTTTCTCTATGAGGAAGTAATAGAGCTAAGGGTAGTGATCCAATTTGTCGAGTGTAAGCTCTTGTGATTCTTCTAAACTAGTTCAACTCCTTGTGAGGAAGAGCGTAAGGTATTTCAGGGAATAAATGTTCTTCCTCTTGCTGGGGTGAGTTACTCGTTTCAAGAGTACTTAGTGTATGTGGGTTGTCTTGAGAATGACTATCCATGCATGTGGGTTGTTTTGAATCTACAGGCTGTGTGAAATAATATATCAAAAATATTGTTAGGCATTCATTCATCAGGCCCTCCTTCTAGTGCCAATTCTATTGAGCGGTCCTAAATCCATTTAACTCAACAGTAAGAACCAAACCCACCATCGAGGCCCAATTATACTCTGCAGCGTTTAAAAGTGGAATGGTTCTCCAGATCTTGCGATTCGACCAATTAATCGATGGGATTTATGTAGTGATTCACATGATATCTTCTCATGAAAATTCTCCTTCAGTTTGAATGTTATCTTTTTGTATTTTCTCTTATTAGTGGGTCTGATAAAATATAGGTGTTGGTATAAACCAACTAGGTAAACTTAACTACTGAAGAAGGATGATCTGATGATAACCCACATGCTCAAGCATATAGAAAAATATTTTCACACCTACGACAAGCCTAGTAATAATACATCAACTTCTTGGTATTTCAATTATTGACTGAGATACAATTATCAGAAGAAAACATGCATGCAATACAATTATGTCAAGAAAAATAGTTTCCTTAGCTTCAATCATTAATCACACGTTAGCACAACGATTTGTTTTCCATCATTAGAGACAAGAATTATAAAAAATATTGAATCAACTAACTTATCAATAGATTCAAAAACTCTTACTCATTACAACATCCATTCATGAGACAAAGTCGAAAGTAATTCCTCCTTAGATCCAATCATACACGCCTTTGATGAAAACATAAATTTATCTCTCCTACTAAACATGATTTCTCAATTAAGGTAATTACAAGTAGTTCTTTACAAATCCAAAAATGAGGGTCTTTTCCAAAACCATCAACCTTTCTAACATACAAAAGATGTTTATTCATCACAGATGTGGAGGTCCTCGACCAGTGTGGAACTGAGGCTTAGCTCTACACATCGGTTGTAAAACAACTCATTAACTTAACTAAAACACATTATTGGAGTATGTTAATGAATACTCCAAACTTGAATTAACAAAAGGAGTGGTTATTATCACACAAAAAAAACCACTTATTATGTTTGAATTTAAAAGTGTTTTGCAATTGAACAATTAAAAATCGATACTAGCATTGAAGTTATACTGATGTGCATGCTAGGGTGAACCAAGATTTGGCAGGAAATGACTGGGAGTGACATAACTATGTTATGTATTGAGGATTGGAATGTGACGCGTTGTTGGAGGCCACTAGGAGATAGATGGATGTTGGCAGTGTTTTCCCCCACTTATCACCTGGAGGAAAGAGGCAAGTCATCTAGAATTTTCAGAGTCTCTAATATTATTTTTGCATTTTGGACGTGTATTTTCCCCAATTATGGTTTGGTGCCCCCTTTTAAACATTTCAAAATGTGAAATCAGTGTGGGTGAGCCACTTCAAAAATCTAATATTCGAGGGCTTTGGAGCGTAGAATATTCATACCTCCCGGAGGCCCGGACTCCTCGAGTCATTAAGCACCACTTATTGATAATTAACTCAGGATTTATCCTTAAACATTTGGTGTTTCATCACTTCGGCAATTCAAGGGTTCGGGAGATATGAATGTTAAGTTTGAGAATATCCTAGAGTTACAATGTTTTGAAGTGACATGGCAGTTTGGGGCCCACTTCGTCTATTCAGAGATCTAACACTTCGAAGGTTCGGAGAACTGTGCTCTCTCTGATTTTAAATTCTCCGGAGTGACGTGGTGGCCTGATGTCATATTGTTGACGTTTCACGGAAAGAAATGTGAAATGTGTCACTTGAAATAGTTCATATCTCCCACCATTGTGGCTGGCCAAATTTTTCTTTACCTCCTCCTCCTCCACCTGTTAACCTAAATGTTCATATTTCCCTGCACACTCACCTGTAGAGTCCTCCCACACAAGAAGAAGACTCAAAATCAAATCCCACCATATGCATGATAAAGGAAAAGTTGTTTATTCCCCCTCCTCTCCTTCAAGTGACTCAACCAAGTTCGTATCATCCTATATGCACTTGAGAGATGTTTGTTCCCATGTTATTAGTGAGATCAAGCCTCAAGGTTCTACAAATCCTAAAGCTAATTCAGAGAAGTCAAAAGGAGATAGCAGAAACAAAGGAAAAATTGCCTCTCAAAGTGGAAAACACGGTTTTTTATTATGTTTTATTATTGATTTATTGAGCACAATGGACTGCTGAAAGTTTTGGACAACAAACTATTTTTGGTTATTGTGGATATTTACATGTTTTGATATAATTTGAAATATCACTGATATTTAAATTTCAAATTGTGGAAATGGTTGTGGGAGCCACAAGGAGGGATGTGTTTGATTGATTGTCTATTATGTTTATTTTGTTAAGAAATTAAAGGGAGTCACAAGGGATCCCACCTACTAGCTATTATTTAATAAAAGACCCTTTATTATTATTATTATTATTATGATTAATTCTTCCACTAAACTAAAAGTTTGTTGTTTTTTAGTTAACTTGACTAAATGAGGTAGTTGAACTACTTCAACTAATTTGCAATGCATAAAATCCAAATGAGAAGGAAGGACAAGGGGAGAATAGAAGGAGAAATCATACTAAGGTTTTCTCTTAAGTTTTATTGAGATAGTTCAGTTTTCATTCATTCTTCAATTCATTAAAAGCCTAATTCTTTTTTATGACAACAGGGCCCTATTGTAGACAACAAGGTTCAAAGTTGAATCATAGCATTCAAATGCTTGTTTTCAGAGTTGTTGATATATCTTTGATAGTCTGTGCAGACATGTCTATTTATAAATTAAATTTCATGATTAATAAATGATATTGTGCATAGTCAAGTGGGAAGCAGTCTATGGCAAGTTGATCTAGATTTTAAAGTTCAGTTTTTACTTCTTGTCAGAGTCCTTTTGTATGGTTTTCATTGGGTATATCTAAGTTTGACCTTGGTCCATACCCCCACAGGTATTTTGTAGAGAGGACGATTCTTTTGATTTATTGGAATGAAATAAAGTGATTGTTATTCTGTCTCATATATCTTAATATGTGACTTGGTATTTTTTCTTTTGATCTCCACATTTTCTTTTGCAATCTTATATATTCATAAAATTGCATAAAATGTTATGTTTTTCAACAATCTTTTATTTAAAAAAATCATCCTAAGCCCTTGTAATTAATACTTGTGGATTAGGAAACACTTTTTGAGGTTATTAACATAGGGTAACATTCTAGGCTATCTTTTCTTAGCCAAAGAATATTCAAAAATGCTTGAGTAAGATAAATTCATATATTTTCCTCAACATTCACCACTCAATGAGTTCGAGGAGAACCATAAGTGGAAGGTTGTGATATGATTGCCTGGATCTTCCTTATAATTTCCTTCGAATTTAGGAATATATGAGGGAAACTTTGTTGGCATTGGCGGCCAGCAAGGATCATGAAAAATTGGATCATTCAATAATCTCGACCGGTTTGGAAAATGAAGTGTTGTTAGAAATGAAAGTCTAGGTTGCAGTGGAGAATGAAAAGACAAACCTGGATATTGACTAGCACTAGGTTTCTAGGAAAAGGTTTCTTGTTGGCCAAAGTTCTGGTGGAAACTATGGCTCCTTTGGATAGGAAACAAAACTTTTGTACTTGTATGTATCGATCACGTATTCGAGTAGTTCGATGACATACCTTCCAAGGGAATTGACCCCTACATAGTATTCTAAAAACCTTGGTTGGGGCTTCCCCCAACCGATCCCCATTGTATAGGGAGTAACCCATGCCCATGGTTCCATTAAGTGTATGAGGGGTTTCCCCCAAATGACATCCCTTGCGAAGGAACAAAACCTTGTCTGAGATTCCTAAGACCTTGGAAGGAAGAAGCCCCTACCATCATCCCTTGTGAGGATATAGAACCTTATGTTGTGTGAGGTTGGTTAAAGGGGTTTACCCCTGACGAAAACATTAACTAAGAGAAAGCGTTGTTGCAAAAAGCACCAAACAACGAGAACGACATCAACCCAACAAGATCTGTATCGGACTCAGTCCCTAGACTCCCTCCACTAAAAATACTGTAACTTGAAAAGGGCCCAGATGATTGTTGGAAGCACCACTGAGTGAGGGGAGAAAAGGAGGGATGTAACCTCCACTGTAAGGAACTGCATTAAAAGGATAAAAAGTGCCCCCAAAGGATCCCTGCAAGGGAGTACTAGAACTCCTTGTCCCTGGACCAGTGATTGGTAACATGGAGTATGTTAAGGTTGAAATCCAGTCAAAACCCAACATCTCATAAGAAAAAGGAGCGGCAGACATGTTGTGGTCATAGCGGAGATCGTGCCACTGTTGGAAGTAGTAGGCATCTGACTAGAAGCATTCCTATTAGGGGGATGGGGAGGAGGAGGCATGACACCCCCTCCACCTACAGCTGGGATGAGAGTATGAGGAATCCCGGTAGAAGCGACATCATTCACTTCCATAGCAGGTTTCCTAAGTAGAAGTCAACCAGGTTTAGTCACCTCAGAGGGACCATCTAAACTAGAAGAGGTTCATAGAGTTCAATTATTGGAGTATTGAAAGGTCTACCGAATCTTTCATCTTCAAGGTGTGAAATATGAACCTCCTCTAGTGTAGTAGTGTTTCTTATCAGGATGGGCTTGGGTATAATTTATTGAGGCCCGGTAGTCTTGAAAGAACCTTCCTGATCCAACCTTCACCTAAGGGGAGGTGGAGGCGGCTCCATAGTTTCAGGTGGGAGACCTTGCAGCCTACGTGAACAGTGAATTTTCTTTTCGTCCACTTTGTGGAACGAAAAATCGACACTCTAAGTCAATACTAGAGGAATCAAAGAGTACACACTACAAAAAATCCTAAAGAAATCACAAGCAAAGAAGAGAGTGATACGAAGAGAAGTTATGCCAACCAACACTAGAGTAACTTACCGGTGCAAGTGTAACTCGAAAATAGAAACACCCTCTGGGTATACTCTAAAAATCATGGCCTTATGTCTGCCCCAGGTATTGTGGTATTCCCCCCGTAGTCACCTTGTGTAATTACCTATAAGAAGGTAACTAGGTTTCTAACTCACAGTTAGCCACCGGGCGGGTACAGTCGACAATCAGGCTAATCGTAATAAGCAAGATATCTAAGTATGAATCCTTTCAAGGGTACCGAAGGAAAGTGGTCTGGAAGATAACTTAGGATCCTGAATGGATTCGAGGTACACGAAGCCCGTAGTCAAATGTGGTCAAACAAGATCCCTAGAATGACCCTCAATATACGATCCCCACTACTCTTGATCCGGATTTGGAGGGAGTATCTCCTCTACCTTTCCTTGTGCAACCTCATGTTTAGCTCCTGTGTTAGAAGGGGGTTTCGACTAACTTTTACGAAAATGAATTTTTTCACTCCCTATCTTAGACTCTTTATGTTTATTTAAGTGGTTTTTATGAACACAATATATATATATAGATATAGATATAATTAATAATAATTAAACACATCATAAATCAAAATTCATGTCTTATATAAAGGACATATCTATTCATGAAAGGCCACCCCCTGTGAGGATATAGAAATGGGCCCTCATTCTCATTGTATTCATCTCATCTCATATTCATTATTTATATTATTATTATCCTATATGGATTTCTTTGTACTATCCTATTTATATTGGATATTCTTTGTGTGAGGGAACTTTGTTCATCTCATTTGGTATCAAAGCCCCTTCTTGGGCATTCCGTTGATTACCGAGTGCTGGAAAACTATTTTTTTTTTAGAGTTCTCTGAAGTCAAGGTCTTTGACCAACTCAAGCAAATGAGAATACGTACTTAACTGGTTTATGAATAAAAGGAAAAAATAAATAAAATCAAAGTGTTTCAATGTAAAAGTTACATAAGAAAAATATAAAGTCTAACTGTTAAATACAAAGGTGAAATCCTACCCAAGAGCATAATACTTAGTTTACCAACAATTACCAAGAAGTTAGGAGTAAAAATTGCATATCCATAACTTTACAGGGAGTAAAAGTGAAGTATATAAGTTAAAGAAGTCAAAAAGGGAATCCCAAATGAAAACTCACGTTGTGATCATTCATTAAAAAAAACATTTACTAATTGCCCGTGAAAAGAGATAATATCAATATCTTATTTTAAAGGAAAATATGATATTATTAAGAGAAAGTATATTTTAGTGGGGTTGTCAAGAAAGAAAAAATGATATTTCATAAAAATTACCACAAAGTGTAAAAAGGTGACTTATTATTGAGTAATTGAAGTTACGTAAGAGTATTTGAAGTTTTTAAATAAAAAGGAAAAAGTAACAAGAGTATTTAAAGGTGCCTTTTAAGAAAAAATAAATAAAACTAAGATAAGAGAGAAACCATTAAAAGAAATTAGAAGATGTGAAAGCAAGACAAAGGACCAATTATTAAAAATAAAAATGACCTCATACCTCGTATATCCAAATTAATTATGGAAACAATAGTATACAAATAATCTTAAGCCCATATTCAAAGTTATCGAAAGTGCATAGTTTTATATATTATTTGTAGATAAAGGACAAGTAAACATATATACTAAGGTGATATTTTTAAAAGGGTATTTAATTAAGACACTATTAAATCACTTAATGTAAAATTACTTTTATAAAGTATAAAAAAATGGTTACTTAAAGTGGATATAAAGTACTTTTATAAAGTATAAAAAAGATGTAAAGGAAATATATATATATATATATATATATATATATATATATATTTCAATGTTCAGCATATATTTATATAAAATAAAGTTTCATGGTGAAAAACAAGGAAGATTCCCTCATACTTAGAAAAAATATGTGGATTTTTAAATAAAAGTTAATGGGATTATTCAAGGAAAGAATATCGACATCATTGTATGCGCGACTACTTGGAAAAATAACATTAATGTTGACCTAGCAAATCAATTAATGGTTTTAGAACCAAATATAATTAAAAATGACATTTTTTTTTTCCGGTGAAAAATATGACATTAAAAACCTACAACTATCTATTGGTGATTACAAATTCATAGATCAATTCAATGTCGTATCAATATATCAAGACAATGTTGATATAATTCTAGGGTCAACTTGGGTGGATACATTACTTACTTTTATCTTCAAGACAAGGAGAAATGTTTTGACATTTTTTTATAGGAAGAAGAAAAACACATTGCTGGACATTACAATGAAGTCAGTTTCAGAAGCTCCAGCATCAGAAGCGATCCTTCAAGATAACAATAAATCAATAAAAAAGTTGCAGGATCGACAAAAATAAAGTGACAAGATCATAATTGAAAAAGACAAAGATATTTTTTGCCTAATAAATCATAATCAGAAACTACTTACAAAAATGAAGTCAAAGGATAAAAAACAATGTGTTTCGAAGTTGGAATAGGAAAATCAAGACCTCAAAAAGAAATTATCAGAAAAAAGATAAAGAAACATTGCATTTAAAGAACCTTAATGAAATATTATTGCAAGAAATTAGAATGTTGAAAGACGAAGAATATGAGAAGGAAGACAAGAACAAAGTCAACAAATCAGATCAGGAAGAAAAATCATACTCATTCTTAAAGATTCATCATCAAAGTTTACTCACATACATTAAGAAGTTAAAGAGTGATAAGAAGTCACTACAGAATAGGTTAGAGCAACTTATCAACAAGGAAGCATTGGTTGATAAAGAGACAATGATTGAACCTATGGAACTAGAAAAGTATTCGTATGTAAAACTCTCGATTGTGGATAAAGGAATTAATACAGACACAATCAACCTTAAAACTCAAAAGCATACAAATCTAGTTGATGTAAAGAGGTATTCAAATGTCAAAGTAGAAACAAGCTAGGGGTATTAAGAAGACTCAATTCCAAAACTTAATGAAGAAAAAGCTACAAGTATACGAAGTAAAGATCAATTTGCAAGGATGCCTTATCAACATCCTAATCACAAAAGTGGATACTTCAACCAATCAATGTATCAACTGAAACAAATGATCGATATGACGAATAATATTACTTCCACTAAAAGTGGTGCTCAAAGTAGAAGCTATCATGGGAGTTGAAATACATAAAGTTTTTTTCCAAGAACCCTTTAAACACGGAGTTCTGTAGAAGATCGAATTAGGGTGGGAAGACTCTTTAACAATTCGATAGTTTTTCTCAGCGATTAGAATATCCTATCATCTTAGGATTTCAACGATCACTAACTCAAGAATGAATAATCAAGAGACAATAATTACAAGCCATAACAAGAGATAAGTCTTCCATAAATTATGCTTTGAGGACAAATCATTTTAAAGGGAAAGGCAATGCTATGAACACAATATATATAGAAATAGATATAATTAAAAATAATTAAATATAATAATTAATTACATCATAAATCAAAATTCATGTATTATCTAAAGGAAGTGTATATTCATGATAGGTCACCCCCTATGAGGATATATAAACGGGCCCTCATTCTCATAGTATTTATCTTATATCATATTCATTATTTATATTATTATTATCTTATATGGATTTCTGTGTACTATCTTATTTATATTGGATATTCTTTGTGTGAGAATTTTTTTTTCATCTCAATGTCCTTGGAGAGTTTCCTCCCCACCCCTAATCCAAGGCCCTAAACCCTAGACTAGTTGGTGTACTCTATAAACAAAAAGGTCTAATATATTTTAAAGTTAAGCGTTTATTTTAAGTGGTTGTGATTACTCAGGGAAATGGACGTGAAACTTGTGATGTTCAATGATGCAAAATAGAAAATTCAGAGCTATTAGAGCATTGTGCAAGAATGAGAGAAACTACGATCTATAAAAGAAAATTGGCTCTTTTAAACTTTTCAAATGCAAACTTTTCAAAAAGATGAGTTTAATATTTTTACCTCTAAACTATCCTAAAATGCTTTTTGTTTTCAATATGGATGCAACTACTTGCTTCTAAGAGAGAGAGATAAGAAACTTTAGGCAAGGATTATTTTCTTTTTTCCAAACACAACTTAATTTAACAAAAACCAAACATAAATGCAAATGAAAAATGAAAATGTATTTTAGAGGCTAATTTTATTTTTCATAAATGAATGCAGATGAAAGGGAAGAAAGAGCCTAAAATAAACTACAAAAATATAAGTTTTTTGAAATGAAAACAACTAAAAACTAATTATTTTCTTTTCAAGATATTTATGGATAGAAGGACAAACCAGCAAAATGAAACATCTGCAAACACTGCTATGAAGTAGGGATCCTTAGGAATCTCAAAGAAAGACCTATGGCTAGTAAAAAAACCTTCAATTCCAAACAAGAAGCAAAGAGAGACAAGAGGCACTAAACAAGAGTAAATCCTTAATTCATGAATCAAATTGAGCCTGCAAACTATCTAAACCCCAAACCACATAAGATTATTGAACTCAGGAAGACTTAGGACCTACAAGTTTACTATAGGAAAAGGAAAATATTTTGAAAAAATACTCCAAAATAACAAAGACATGTGTTGTGCATGACCAACCTGTGTATGTACAAGGGTTTTGTATAATTCAAAACATGTATGTACGCATGCTATTTAAAGAATCAGGTGTGTATACCTCTGTAAATTTTCAAAAAAAGAAAAATTTTGGACAAACAACCAAGGCAAGGGAAGCTGGTAGGCACTTGGAAGGTTACTAGAGACCCAACCTGACTCAAAACACTCATAATATTTTGAAATAAACTAAAAAATAAAATCAAGCCAATATCTCCCACTGAGACCCTAGAGAGACTCCCCAGTGGAGTCACCAATTATTCTAAGGGGAAAATTCCCCCTAAATTGGGTTTAAGGAATAGGTAGAGTGATAAACCCCTAAAAGACTGAATTATCTCTAATCTACCCCAAAATAATCTATACTAAGTGATAAGAGAGAGGGAAGAGAAGGTTAAGAAGAGAATCTTGAATCCTTTCAGTTGATGTATGCTTCTTCCACTTGATGTTGCCTCTTATATCACATATCCCCCCCCAAATATGATCTGCAATAGACCAAGAATACAACACAAAAATATATACAATCTCTAGTAATCACTTAAAAGCCTAAATATAGATGTAAATGAACAAATAGATAAGAACATGTACACATACAGGTTTAGGATAAATATAGTCTCTTTTATTCATTAACAAGATGAAAGGTTGCAACCTTGATATCGCTCTATGAACCAAGTTTGGGCTCCTTTGTTGTGACTCTAGGAGTGTGTGGAGAATAGGAAGATGAACATTAATGTAGTTCATATGTAAATTAGATTGTGGAAAATTCCCTTGTCTGTGATTTCAGAGTGAATCAACGAATGTTTATGCTGTAGAAAAATTGTGAATCTGCAAAGATCGTCAGGTGTCTTGAGTAAAGCAATGAATGACCGAGTCAAATGCAATGGGAAGAGTGAAAATTTGGAGTCACCAGGGTGAGCTCATAAACTGCTTGGGTGACTGGGTGAGTAAGTTGTAATTCAAGTGTGATAGGCTGAATACTTTCAATTTGTATCTTGCACTCTTATTATGCAATGAATTACCGCGACAATGAAGGATTTGGTAAAACAAGAAATATTTGGTCCATTTAAGTTAGTTAAAATGTCTAGAACAAACGTTTTTCCACATTTAACTAACTAGACTTTGATTTTTTCAACACATGTCCACAATGTAACTGTCATGCGTCCACATACTTTATTTATACACAAGTGTAATTGAAATAATTTTGATATGGTGAAAATTTTTCCATAATGTAATTGTTATGTGTCCACATACAAGAAGGTGAACTCAGGCAAAAATTCTATAAATAAGGACATGCTATGTTCAATTTGGAAGGGGGGTGAAAACAGAAGAAAAAGGATCTGTAACTATTCAACGAAACTATCAGATTAATTTTTGTAGAGAAAGGTCCATTTCTATAAGAATATTTTTAAACTGAATTTAGGGTGGTAGGGTGGTGTTAGGATGAGTTGAATCTCACTAAGGATTGGTGTCCTCACTATTTGTGGAAGCTTAGTTCCTGGGAGGATTGGTATCCTCATTGTTTGTGATAGTTTGGCGACTAATAGGATTGGTGTCCTCATTTGTGATAGGTGGATGACTACCAAGATGAATAATTCTAAATTGTAAGTTGGTTCTTGTAGAAGAACATAAATACATATTTTTTGTGGTTTTCTTTCACATTGAGTTTCCACATTAAAAAATTGGTGTAATGTGTTTTATGTGTTGTGTTTTGTATTCTCCATGTTTTTCTATTTAATTAAGCACTTCTAAATAATATTAATTTATTGAAAGGAAAGAAAAGTGGAAAATTGATACAATGTACTAATTCAACCCCCCACCCTCTCTCAGTATTATTGTAAGTTATGGCATTATTCATATTCTAATTAAAGTATTCAACACAATTTTTGACTTCAAAGGAGGGCATGTTTATCATTTATTGAAGTTTATTGAGTCAAATTTTGCGAATTTTATAAAATTCAAGTTTGCACCTAGTAATTAAATCATTGATAAGAATCAACTGAAACACTATATCAACATATTTTTCCACTGAGACTATAAGAGGGTCAAGGCCAAGCCCCTATATATCTATTTTTTTGTGTGTGCAATGTCTCTTGTGTTTGGTACTATTAATTTTCTTTATTGTGTGGACTTGATAAGAAACCCATCATGTCTAAATTGGTAAATTTATTCATTGATTCATAAAAATTAGATGAACCCAAGAACTAGAAGAGCTTGTATTTTACCCATCAAAAATACATTAACTTATAATGAGTTGTGGAAGGATGTATGTAGTGGTGATAAATATCCAATCAAGCCTATTGATGCTAGAGAATTGACAAAATGGGAACTAAAATATGAAAAGGCGCTTGCACTATTGAGATCTTTTTTCATTGATAAAATGATTGTACACATTGAAAATGAAACTAATGCATGGAAAATATTTAAGAAAACATTTGATAATAAACTTAAAGAAATAAGATTGATATTCATACAAGTTGTTGGATTACTGAGAGGGGGGGTGAATCAGTGATAGAGAAATTTAATTCTTTTTAACCATATAATCCAAGTGGTATATCAATGAAGCACTATCATCCAATAACTACAGAGTAAATAAGCAATGAACAAATGAACAAACATACACATACACAGTACACCAATATTTTACGTGGAAACCCAAATCGGGAGAAAACCACAAAATGATTTTTCTTATATGTCTTGAAGAATTACATTCATTGGAAGCACCAACTTCTTTGTTTTCCAGCTACCACTGGAAGGAGGCTCCAACCCCCTAGTTTCTCAAGATACAACCTGAGGGAAGCTCCTAATCCCCAATTCTCTGGCTACAACCAGAAAGAGGCTACAACCCCCTATTTTCTCTGGCTACAACCGGAAGATGGCTACAACCACTTGTCCTTGCCCCATCTTTCCATCCTGAAGTAGAAGTAGAATGATGGAACCACTGTCAACCTGTCACTGTGAGATATATCGTTGTAAACCTGTACCAATAAATCTGAACCATACATCAACCATGAATCAACCTGTACCTCAACTGTAATTGAACCTGTACCATAAACAAGTGCATCAACCATGCACCAACTTGTACCAAATAACCTACAATCAACCTGTACCATAAAAAGTGCATCCAACCATGTACCAATTATGTTTCAAATACTCATCAACTATGACTCATCAATATGCACCAACATCATCAACTATACACCTCATGTATGTGCCAACTCATCAACTACTTGTCTCAACCATGTACTCAACATGTACCTCAACCAAATTCCCTCATCAATTTCATCATCCAAATCTTATTTGTAGCTTTGTAATAGACTTGGTGTATATGATCACATTTCTGCAAACCTTCCTTAACTTCAACAACAAGAGAGTAGCATTTTCATCAAACGTTTATTTAGTCTCACATGTCTAGTTTTGGATTAGTCAACAACCCTAACTTGAAGTAATCCTAACTTTGTACATGTAATTTATAAAGATATTAAACTGATACACAATGTTATTCAATGTGTTTTATGCAATTCCTCCAAGTTTCACTACTTGGAACCTCTTAGAAAAGGAGTTATAGCAAAAATAGCATACCTTGTTGAATTTTGGCTTATTCTAGAGAGTGACCTTGTAGAGAGTGTCCCACATGGAATATTTATTTAAATGCTCTGAAACTATTACACAACATACTATAAACTGTAATCTAACCAAAAAATTTGGTTTCACTGAATTTGGGTCTGTTATGAATAAGTTATGACATTTTTACCTGAATTAATTGTTTTTTACTAGTTTCAGAACTAGCCATAAACCCTATTTTCCACAGAGTTTACCACAGATACTTGGATATGTTTTCTCAATGGAATATAAATTTCACGGTTTGAATCATTATAGAAAAAAATTTATAGAGAAAATGGTGAGATGACCTGCAAATAACATACCTTAGAAAGAACCATCAAAAGAATTTATCCTTCCTTGCATTGTTGTCTTCTTTTCTTCACATTTCCTCATAATTTTGGCTTAGATATCCTTGGTTACCTCAGACACATATAGATGTTAAATATGCTCAAGTGTGATTAAAATGACAGAGCCTTGCCTCTTATTTATACTCTCCAAGTAGCTTCCTTAAAAACATCTTCTAGATCACTTGGCCCCACTTTCCTTATTTTAGGGTTAACCCACTTCTAATTTCTCCATTAAATTTATTATTTAAATAATTTAATTTGTATTCACTTTGAATTATAGTACACTCATCACTTCACTTTATTATTTACCTTTTAAAATCCCTTAAACCACTTTGACTACTTTGACCTTTTGGGGCTTCTAGATGACATGTGAGGGTCCTCCAACTTCGTAAGGCCATAACTCTCAAACCGTGAGGAGTTATGTGATGTTAC
>JASDQU011026550.1:0-11213 GCA_032191745.1 Picea mariana
TTTGTAATAGATATCCCATTACCTGGAAAGATCTTTTATGCATCTATATCGCGGAATTCCAGGTGTTGTTTGCAGGTCGAGGGACAATGCAAGGGAAATATTGAACCCGCCTACCTAGTAGGTCGCAAGTGAAAAAGTCGGTAAGTATTTATAATATATATCCCATTACCTGGTAGGATATTTTCTGTATGTTTCTGTATAAGTTGTGTAGGAATAGTTATTATGACGATCTCCTCGAGGCATGGTGAGTTGTTAGTATTGCTATTACTGAAATTTCGTCTGCAAATGGTTATAGAATCCATCATCTCCAAACACCTATTAGTTCACCCACAACTTCAAAAATGCATTTCCAAAAGGCACAAACTATACAATTGGTTAAAAAATCAACATGCGCAGAAGAACTATAAGAAGCGTGTACACATGCGCAGGTCAAAAACATCAAAAAGGCACACATGCGCCTGATGCGTGAATGTGTATGAAAAAATCCGTGCACACCTGAGAATGATGCATTTATGGTTCTTTTCGGCCCCTCACCCACTTCTGGTTCATCTCCCAAGTCGATTTGACCCTCAAATCCAAGCTGAATCTGAGTGGGGGGGCTAGTCAAAGACCTAAGGGTGCCATAAACGGCCCCTTGTTCACACTAAAGACCGGATGGATAATGCCTCAAAGATTTGCTATAAAAAGAGGCCATGGGTGCACTATGAATTCAAGAATCTCATTGTAATGTTATGTTGCCTATATTCTCCTACAAGGAACCTCTTTCCTTCTTGGAGCATACTAGCATCATCTCATTAAGCTATTCACCTCACCTCTTGAGGGAATAAGATTGGATTTCTTCACCATTTCCTTTCTAGTTTTCCATTTGTAAGAAGAGATCTCACATAGGGGACTCAATATCCCTCCCTTGGAGGAAGAGGGGATCCATAAGTCCCCCTTTTTCCTTGGTGTTTGCCCACTAATACAATCTATCCATTGGTGGCATGAATATTGGTCAATTGTTTGATTAATTTTGGTTCTAATTTCCTTATGCATTGTAGTTTTGTTTATTTAGTTATTGTTAGCTTAGTTGTTCGTTTATTTCATGTGATTGAGTCATTTGAATCATACACTAACTTTTGTTCCGTTCATCTGACCCAAATGGACTTGCAAGTGTCCCTCTTTTGCTCATCCAAGTGGCGAAAAGGATACAACAGATTGGCGACCATACTGGGGAAAGGTATCAATTTCCTCCCTATTTGGGTTGTTTGAGCACTTCTTCTTGATCTATTTACCTTGTAGGGATCATAATTGGCCCAGTCCTACCTGTAAAAGGCTAAATTTGGAGCTGGAATAAGAGAATTTCATTTAAACTTTTCTTCCCGAATGCGTATCAGAACGTGTGCGGGTTTTCAGACCACATGCGCATCTTTCGAGCACGTGTTCCAAAAGCACTATGTTTCCTAGTGCATTTTCCACATAGTGCACCAATAGGTCCTTGTTTCTCTGTGCATTGGTGCCACATGCACCTCTGTCTAAACTGGGGTCCACGCATTTGTCCAGAAATCCAACACTGTAAGAGTTTTTTGTGATGTTTGGAAGGCCCCTAGCCTTCTAAATATTGATTCTATGCAATTTGTAAATGCATCACACTTAGATTCCCTCTCCACATGAAGGGTTAGTCAAAACATAGGCACTTAGGGGGTTAGAAAGAACCATATTTCTCCTCTTTCGCTTTCATTTTGCCACATGGATGGCTTGTTTTGATTGTAAAAGTTAAGTTAATATATAAACACTTGCATTGGGACCAGAAATCAAACTTCAATCATTGAGTATGCTCTTCGCTTGCACCATAGAGTGATCTTGAGAATCATAAAAATGATTGAGGAAAGATTTCATCTCCCTTAAAAAACAAAATCTTTAGGAGAGGACAAAGCCCCCCTAGGGCCCCTCTTAGTTTCTTTTTCAAAACATCTTAAATTTGTAAGGGCCCATACATGCCCACATGTTGCAAAGATTAGGATAGTTTTTGAAGCTACTTTCTTAGTTTACATCACTAGGGGAGTTTAAATATTATTGTAACGGGCCCATACATGCCCACATGCTTGCAATCGAGGATAGTTTTTGAATCTTTTTTTGTTAAATCACATTAGGGAGTTTAAAGGATTGGTAAGGACCCATATTTCCACATGCTATTTCTTTAGGGAATTTAAAATTTCACAAGGTTGTACCAATGGCATCTAGTAAGATAGGTAATGAAGACTTGTAAAGGACCACATGAAGTCCACATGCTGCAAGGTGGCATCTAACTTATTAAAAATTTTGGCACATTTTATCACTTGCTCACACACAAAGTCACTACTCACTCACATAATTTCATCTCGAATTGTGGAGGTTGAAGTAGGTTTCCTCCAAAGGGATTCTGAAATGTCCCACTATTTCTTGAAGGAATTAGCCACTCCCACTTAATTCAAATGAGATTGGTTCACACTCCCAATCCCTCAAACAACCACATCTAATTTTTTTCTAAAAACTCACTAAGTTTTCCTCCACAGGACGTTCCAAAAGAAATTTTTTAGTCTAGGTAGGATCTCAGGGATAGGCATCCAAATAAATCCCCGTTATCTGGTTCTCACATCTTTAAACATTAGAAGTTGACAAATAGGGAAATTTTAAATCCTCCAAGTCAAGTGTTCCTAACACCATAAGGTAGGGAGATACCCATGAAGGGTCAAAGGACGAGGTCAGGTTGTTCTGTGCATCCCCCCTTGAGGGACCCACCTCTTGGAAGGGATCCAACTCGTGACCCATTTCTGAGGCCGAAAATCTAAATGTCACACTTTGACCGAGGTACCTAGTGACGAAATTTTAGGACATCTACCCAGGTGGCAATTGTGGACTGCAATTGCATCTTGACCATATTTTGTGTTGCTATTCGGAAATATCGCTAGCTCTTTCAGGATATGCACCCTCTACCCCTCATTATAATTGACTGTTTCATCCTTCACTAGTTCCTCTTCTGGTGGCTTCAGACCCCACTGTTGAGTGCTATCTATTTGAGAGGAAGGACAATACGTCTTTTTAGGACATGAGCATTTTTTTTTTCTCCCATGCGAACAAAATCCACCTACCCACATGTATGCTTGTTTTCAATTTATTTATGTATGATGCTCTTGTGCTTACATGCGATTGTGAGATATATTGTGAAGGTCCAAAATTATACAAAGACTCTTGTCCATTTATTTCTCTAATAACCATTTGCACACATTTCACTTTGTTAGTTGGAAATCATAGGGGACCCACAGAATCCTCGTCGTTCCAAACACTTGCAAAATCTCCCTCCTATTCTAGGAGGATTTCCTAGTTTTGCCAACTCACCGACTCAACCCTCTCACACCCTTGTGAGTGCTACTATATTGGGATCATCTTTGCTTGGTTCCAATTTACTTGGGTCCACTTACCAAGGTCATCCATCCACTAGCTCTCCTTCATAAGGAGGTGGAGGTTACACTTCTTCTCAAGGGAGAAGTACACCCCCACTAAACCCCCCTCAAGGGTCAGGTATACCACCTGCTCACACCATGGTTGTAACCAATCCTCCACCACCACTCCAGATGCCATATTTGGCCTCCCTCAACATACCATATCTGAGCAAGCTCATGAATGATCCTATATTGCATGACCCCACATGGCCTACAATGCCTACCAAACTACCTTCGGACATTCCCAAGTTTGAAGGAAAGGCAGGAGAGTATAATGCCAACCATATCACGACCTTCCACTTATGGTTCTCTTCAAATAGAATCATGGATGAATCCGTCCAATTAATTTTATTTCAAAAAACACTCATATGTCCATCGGCCAAATGGTACATGGATGAAAAATCAGGGTCCCATGTGACTTTTGAATCCTTGGCCAAAGCATTTTTTACCTTCTTTCAACTACCAATCTGCTATGAAAATGGTTTTAAACTAATCTTCGAGTTTAGAAAAACCTCAGCCACACATATCGCCAACCACATTCACAAATGGCATCAATGACATGGTTTATGCAAAGTAGAAACCACCAAGCAACAATGCCTTGATTGGTTTCTCAGATCACTCATTCCCCTCCTTGCCAAAGATGTGGCCTCCACCTTCCCCTAATATGAAGAGGAAGCCATCAGCAAGGCTCAACAGTATGACCTCATTTATGCACAGTCAAGATACTTATATATGGTACTACCTGACACGCCGAGACCCGTACCATTCAGCTAGGACAAACCTGGGATGTCTCACTCAGTGGATGGGTTGATTGGTACCACAACACACCACAATCCATACATCCAAACACCACCTATGTATAGTACACCCCAACATCCACTGATGTATGGAGGACCCCCTTATTACCCTCCTCCCCCCTATCAACAACCATACCCTGTTGTTTCCCTACCACCCATGAGTGGACCCGCATTGGCACCCATGATGTGATCGGATGTCCAACCAAGTTATGGTACCCCCTCTACCTCATCTTACACCCTGAGCACTAGTGAAAGAACTACACCTTCCTATACACCCTACGACTCATCACCAAAAAGTAATCTGTACTTTCCATTTCCTAGTCCTCCACAACCCATTGCTCCTCCACAAGGACAACCACACGCTGGGGCTAAATTTGTTCAGCCCTCTCCCATTCAACAATTTCAAAATTTTGAACAACTGAATACGTAAAATCCAAGGGAAACAATAATAACCCAAGAAAAAATAAAGGAAAAAATTGAGACAATAATAACCGAGGACCAGGGGAAACAACCCCCAAAAAAACCAACTTGTTGGGGGCAACGAGAATCAAGGGAACCAGAACCCCCAAGGGGGTAATAACAACAAATTCCAAGGGAGGAAAAACAACAATAACCTATGGATGAACTTCCCTTGTGCCCTTTGCAGTGAGCATGGTCATTATACTCACCATTGACCCCAAATCATTGACTTCAAACGAATGAAAGATTCCATGAATGCGCCACGTCCTCCAGCGTTGCCCGTCCCTCAGCAGGCCCCACAACAGTATTTGAAAAAACCACCCCCGGCTGTGTTGCAAAACCCTATTCCACACCAAAGTGTGATGAATACCCAATAGGATATGCATCCTGCCCCACCACATATGGGACAATATCAAAACCCTGGGAATCTGGCGGATTGCAATATCCTCCTCACTAGCGAAGAAGAAATTCTTCTACAAACATGCAGTCGTCAATACAACGCACCCCCTGACTCTACTCCCACCACTTAATAAGCATCTCTAGTTACAACCAGACAACCTTTGATGATTCCATGTCCTAACACTGAACCACCCATTTGTATTCCTCGCATCCCATTATGACGGAATGTCAACAACCCTCAGGCTAAAGTGGCACACAATTACAATTTGGTTGATGATTTGGTGCAATATCCTACAACCATGTCAGTCTTAGAGGTTCTCCAAGCTTGTCCCACTCAACGGAAATCATTGCTTTCCTCCTTAGGGGCAGTTGACCCTGCTGATACTAGACTCATCACATTTGATCTAGATTGTGGGGAACCTTGTCTCCCTTCTTTAATAGCTTTCCATATACCAGTCAAGATTTGGAACATCACAGTTCATTGATTCATCATTGATGAAGGTGCATGCACATGCATCATGTCCAAAACGGTATGGCAGAAACTTGGCTCCCTTGATCTAATACCATCCGCCATCACTTTGAGATCTTATGATGGATGACCATTCTCTCTTGAAGGGCTCTTTCAAAATGTCCCCGTTGAACTCAGAGGAAAAACCATTCTTATTGATATTGAGTTTATTAATGCTCTGCTTGATTACAACATCTTGTTTGGATGTAGCTACATGTACACTATGAAGTTTGTAGCCTCTTCTGTATTTCGAATGATGATGTTCCCCCACAATGGGAAGATCATCACCATCGACCAAGTTTCACATTATGAGCCTAACCATTCCTCCAACATTGATAGCATCCTACCTCTTGTCCACACTAATTTTGATGCCTACCCACTCATAGAGATGGGCCCAGGGATTTTCAAGGACCCATCCTTGCTAGGGACATACCATGGAGCATCCTTGCTCATACACCCCTCGACACAAGTGTGTGTCATATCTTCCACCTGAACTGACAATAGAGATACCATTCCTCCCACAGAGGCTTCTCCACTCCCTAACGTCCCACTAATGGAAGAAATCCTACCTAAGGAATTACCTGAGAACCCTATGACACCACTTACCCCCTATTTCATGCTTCCCCAAGGAAAAATCCCGGTTTGGGAGACAATCCCCCAAGCCCTCACTCAAATCCCCCTTTTCTAACCCCCATAGAGCATACAAGATTTCCAGGTAGCCGCAACACTTACCCTTCCCAACATGATGTTGGCCATTCCGGTATGGTTTCTTCACCCACCCGCGATGGTTCCCCAACCATCCCTCCCTCCCCAAACAGAGGGAATATCGATGTAGATTCCAGTACTAAATCCAACGACACCACCTTAACCCCCACTTGCCAGCACCCCTGCCACATATGGGGGCAAACAAAAGAAGAAAGATCCCACCACTCCACTTCCTCCCTAATTTCAACCTCCTTGTGCACTATGCAAGAGAGAAGGACACCCTACAAATAGATGTCCCTCTCCCCTTGAGTTACGCAATTTGATCCAACTCCATAGAGCAACCACCTAGCTCATTGCTTCACCAAGCACCCCTAGTACTAGCCCTTATTCCCCTACTACATGCAACAAAGGGTTGTGAACCAAATTCGCATGTGCCATCTGTTTAGAGTATGGCCACTATACTCATCATTGCCCTGCACTACCTCAGTTTCAACAGACACTAACGACAACACGCCAGACATTTTAGCAAGACTCCTCTCCACCCACGTCATCGAGTAACTGAGTCACTGACATCCATTATGTCACTACCTCAGTCAATGAATGGATGAGGTGCCCTTGCTCTCTTTTTGAATCACTTGATCATTTCACATACCAGTGTCCCACGATCATTGAATATAGGCGTCGTCAAATGGCCCTTATTCAGAATCCTCCAAACCCCTCACTTCCTGTGATACAAGTGATTCCCCCTATTCCCAATCCAGATAATGTTCACATCACCTCCCTTGAACCTGAGGCACTTCCTACCCCTCCATGGTTCCTGGATATACTGTCTGAGGATTTTCCCCCAAATTCCACCAATTCTCCGGTTCATTTCCCTCGAGAAACTTTACCCCCAACCACAGTCTACAACCCACAATATCTAGAAATTTGGTTTATGTCAAGAACGCCATCGCACCATAGTTGTGATACCCCTTCTACATCTTCACCCCTTGAATATAATCACATGGTGACAGTCACTGAGGTTACTCCCTCAGATCTACTATATTCTTGCATTTTTCACTACGATGAAGATATCCTAGAGGAGATAACTACACCTGATTTCCCATGGAATGTGCTCCATCAAAAAGCGCTCTTTCTCTCACAGGAAGCCTTCAGCCCTCCTAGTCAAGCCTCCATATGCGCAATCAAAACTAAGGATTTCATCCCATCTGGGCATATAGACTGGTTCAACAACCCTATTCCGACCCCCAATGCTTTTGAAGAAGGAAACATGGCCAACATTTCCCCCACTGTCAAAATTGATATTTCCATCAAACCTAGAATCATAGGATAAATCACCATTGGTGTCGCATGCTCCCCTGAAGAACTAACAACTTATAAAGCTCTCTTTCAGGAATATCGGGATATTTTTTCCTAGTCATATACAAAGATGCCTAGCCTTGATCCTTCTATCGTCGAACATCGCATCGACACCTGGCCAGATATCAACCCTACACGACAAAAGCAACACCCACTTCATCCAGCCAAAGCAGCGGCTATCAAAGCCAAAATTGACAAATTATGTGCTGCAGGGTTCATATACCCCATCACATACACGTCATGGGTTTCCAACCTCGTCCCTGTCAACAAAAAATAGGTCACTATTCCCGTATGCACTGACTTTCGTGATCTCAATCATGCTTGTCCCAAAGACAACCTTCCTACGTCTTTCATCAACCAAATTATCCATGACTGCGCCGACCATGAGGCCTTGTCCTTCATGGATGGATTCTCTGACTACAATCAAATACAGATCCACCCAGCAGATCAATATAAAACCACATTTACCACCCCATGGGGTACTTTTGCGTATCATGTCATGCCTTTTGGACGCAAGAACGCCGGTGCGACAATCCAATGGGCCATGACTTACATTTTCCACAATCTCGCTCGCATCATCCTTGCTTACTTAGACGATGTCACTGCTTGATCCAAGAAATGCCAAGAAATGCACTCAACATCTAGATGACTTATGGGTCATTTTTCAACGATGTTGACAGTATAATATCTGCTTGAATCCCCTCAGGTGTGTATTTTACGTCACCATCGGTCGCCTCTTTGGGTTCATCGTTTCCCAACATGGAATTACACTAGACTCCCTCAAGGTGAAAGCCATCACATAAATTCCACCACCTTGGAATTTGTGCCAACTGCAGAGCCTACAAGGCAAAGCCAACTTTTTGCGATGCTTTGCCCTAGATTACTCCACTCACGTGCACAATTTCCTTCGTTTATTGCATCATGATATCCCATTTCGATGGGACGAACATGCCCAAACCTCTTTTGATGATTTAAAAGAGGCGCTCTCCAATAGCCCTTTGATTAGTTCACCCGACTATGATCGCGATTATATCCTCTACTTGTTAGCCTCAGCCATATCAGTAGCAGGATTTCTCATCCAACTAGGGGATGATGGTCATGAGCATGTAATTTACTACATTAGTAAAAAACTTTTAGGTCCACCCCTGAAGTACAATCATGAAGAGAAACTTGCCCTCACAGTTGTCCTCGCAGTCTAGAAACTACGTCATTATATCTTGCTCCGCACTACCAAAGTCATGGAAGATTCCAACCCCATGCAGTACTTTCTAAGTCGAAGACAAATTAATGGCAAATTTTCCCGATGGATCGTCATCCTTCAGGAATACAATCTATATTTTTCAACTCCCAAAAGAAAGAAAGTGTTCATCCTCATCGAACTCATCACGACGTTTCCCTCAAACGCTGCTAGTTCACTCGTCAATCTGGACTTTCCTGATGAGCACCTCTTCTACATCCCCTCAGATGACCCCTGGTATGGAGACCTTCTCGTCTACCTCCAGACACAGAATTTTGGGTCTCACCTCTCTAGAGACAATCGTCGACATATTCGCCATCAGGCCCATCGATATCTCCTCATCGGTGACATCCTATATCGACGAGGGATTAACACCATACTCTATTTATGTTTGACCATCGACGAAGTCAATAGAGTCTTGAATGATTTCCAAAATGACGCCTGCGGTGGCCACCTCTCTGGGGTGTCCACCACCCAGAAAATCATTCGAGTAGCCTATTTCTGGCCCACATTGTTTCACGACTACATCCACGATGTGAAGCGATGTGACAAATGCTAGTTGTATGCAAGCAAAGCATGAGCACCACCCGCTCTTCTACATCCAGTCATCACTGCTGGCCCCCTCTGCAAATGGGGCATAGACTTCATGACTTAAAAACCTCCATCTAGCAATGGACACAAGTACATCATTGTGAAAGTCGATTACTTTACCAAGTGGGCCGAAGCCATGCCTACCTTCAAAAACATCGCTGACACTGCAATGCGTTTTTTATTTAATCACGTCATTTCCTGCTTCGGAGTCCCACTACAGCTGGTCTCTGATCACGACAAACACTTTGAGAATGAGATCTTCATCAAACTTTCCTCAAATCTAGGCTTCTCTCACGAGTTCACCTCCCCATACTACCCCCAATCCAATGGACAGGTAGAGGTTGTCAACAAGTTCCTCAAAACCATGTTGCAGCGCACTGTTAACAAACATAAGACTAATTGGCATCATATGTTGTTTTCAGCATTATGGGATTATCGCACGACATTTAAAACTACCACTATTTTTACACCATTTCATCTCGTTCATGGGGTTGAATCCAGTCTCCCCATAGACTGTGAAATGCCCACATTTTGCACCACTATTGAGCTATTACCCGACACTGCTCCAATGGAGCAGTGCTTGCTGAACTTAGAATTGCTGGATGAATAATGTCGATCTTCATTATAGAACAATGAGGCAGCTAAAAAATGGTCAAAGGCCACCTTTGACCACCATGTTAGCCTTCACTCATTTAATGAAGGAGACCTCGTCCTTGCCTACAATATCGCTCATGATACCCTCGGCCATGGAAAATTCGATTCATTATGGCATGGACCCTACATCATCCAACACTGCCTCATTAGAGGTGCGTACATCCTGGCCTCTCTAGAAGGCCATCCTCTCAAATAACCCATCAACGGGTTGTACTTAAAGAAATTTTACGCTTAAGCGTAGTCATTCTACACTAGGATTTTTCTTTTTTTTTGTACACATTTGTAGATTTTTTTTTAGTCTTATTTTTTCCTCCATGCATTATGTATTATCTATCATTGTGTTCTTGATAGATGTCTCCTCCATCAACTTACTACATCGGTTACGCTAACAGAGCTAGCCGATGGACACAGAATCTCGCTTCGGCCGCTTGGGCCCTCTATACCCCCTCACAGGAACTACTCCACTCTAGCGGCATATGTTTGGGCTCAACAACCAACAAATAAGAAGAATACACAGTCATTATTGGCCTCCTTTCTGAGGCCAGTCACCGCCATATTCACCACCTTAGCATCTTATTATATTCCCATCTTGTCGTCCTGCAACTAAACAATGTGTACCGCGTCTGCGATCCTTGCCTCTTTCGCAAATACCTGCAATTTAGACTCTTATCTCGACATTTTGATTCAATAACATTTACACATATTCCATTACAATTCAATCAAATAGCAGATAATATGGCTAACCTAGTGTTAGATTGGCATTTATCACATCAAGGCACCATTACACATACATAAATCATCAAAAGTCTATCACAGCATATAGATTAGACATCATAAAATGCATCACAAAACATCATCACATGTGAACATCACAAAGATCATAAACTTATATATCCATATATATATATAGCGATCACTGTATCATCAATGTTTACGAAAAATGGAACAAAATGTACATCGCCCATAGGTTGGTGAGCCCCCTCATCCCTATAGGTACAAAATAGGTCTCACACTACCCTATACAAAATGGGCTTGCAGGCCTC
>JASDQU011026550.1:21671-37354 GCA_032191745.1 Picea mariana
TGAGATGAAAATTAGATGGGGTAAGAAAACTATCTATCATTAAACAAGAAATCTTACAGGCAGATGCATAACCAGAGAACTAGAGTGTCTACTAAAACTTTACAATCGGGAGCTTCGCTCTACCATCAATGATTACAAAAAATGGCAAAAACGCCTTCATATACTCCAACAAAAACCCCAGCAGCGAAAACAAGAAACAACAATAAAATCATTACATTTGCAGGGCTTTTGACAGTTTGGGCATGCAGACTCCAGACGATCGTGCGGTTCTGGTAGACGCAATCGGACCCCTGACTGTCCAGTAGGTGAGTTGACATGCTTTTAGTCCTCTGTCAGACTTTCCATTTATAGCAGAGACGATGTTTAACCACCTCCAACAACTACAATAACTACTATCTAGGGATCAGGAACAGTCTTAGTCAACTCTGCCTCCTGTGACGTGGAGGTCTCCTCTTGGTGCTACCTAGGTCAGCTGAACGGTTGGACTGCTATGTGGGAACCCCTGTGGCGGATGTGGACGAGGGCACGATGAGGGGGTGAAGGTGTGAACACTGTGAAGGTGGTGGTGGGAACTGTGACATCGACTGAGGGATGCCACACGGTCTGAAGAGGACACAGGTGGAGGTGATGAGGATGATGCGTCGAGGAGGGTCCATGTGGGTGGACGTGGCAGGATACGAGAGGGTGTTGAACTGAGGAGCGAACGATGTGGAAGAAATATGGTAGGCAGGGGGGGCCACTTGTGGCTCAGATATTGCGACACATGTCCTCAGATTGAATGGTTCCAATCCCTTCAGGGTTTCTGGCATCGGGAGTTTGCGATGCATTTCCTCCTTAAAACCACGAGAGCATGGATGTGTGTTGCGTGTCCTTCAGAGGAACGGTCGAGATGGCCTTTGACCTTAGAAGAGGGCTACCTCCATTACAGGCTCGCTTGATGTGACCAGACACTAGCACCATGGGCTTAGCTTCAAAAGCACTTATCGGTATTTCGCATTTCGACGATTTCTGCCGTAGTGGATGGGAGGTCCCTTGCCTCTCGAAATGTCGATCCCCGAAACGTCGTCTGGCTGCCACCCGTCCCAATTGGATCGAACGACTGATATGACGTCGGCGGCTTGGGGCCTGTCCCATCACATGGCACGCGCCAGCACCCTTTTCCCATGTCTATGCCTCTTGTGGTCGAATGCCATGACCGTGGTCCCGACTTTGGACGCTTTTAGCGTTTCGGGGTTCAAGGTATAGTGACGAGAAACCATCACCCTTCGAACTCCCAAATGTCGAAATGCCGATGCGACTAGATTTCGCGCCATGCGTCCTTTGGATGGATGGATGATAACCTATCTTGCATGTAATATAGGCGTTATTTATCGCGCTAATCCCGGCGCAACTCTGTTAACTGGGATTTATCGTCGACCGTTGATCTGCTTCGCCAAATGATCCTTTCCATTGAAATCAGACTGCTCGCTAGCTTGATTTTTTAAATCCGAAATGGACTTCTCCTCTGGGCTGCACTCGGCACTTAGGCTGTGGCCTTGGACTGGAACACATTTGATGGGTTTTCACACCCTCTTTCTTCGCATTCTACATCAAGGGTCTGAAAATGGAAGAAAATACCCTACTTGCAAGAATTGGTGCTAACATTAGGCTCCATGGGGGATAGAGTCGTCTCTGTGATGCTCTAAGAACTCATTTTGCAGCTTCAGTGCCTTCTATTGGGCTATGGAGTCATTTACTAAGCCGAAAAATAAAAATGAAAATAAACAAAGAATCAAAAGGACAATATTTATAAACAAAGGAGTCATCTAAGGCTCAAGCAAAACATTTCTTCAGAAAATGCCCATTTACTGGGCTCTTGAAAACCTCTTCACCCTCCAAATCCTGCAACCTGTATGTGTTGTTTGAGAAAACCCCAGATATTTTGAAAGGCCTGATCCATAGGGCATCAAACTTACTGTGTTTTCCCTTATCTTGCATGGGTGCATGCCACTTAAGCACCAAATCCCCGATCTCAAACTCTTTCTTCTTGACTTTCCTGTCAAAATCCAGTTTGACCTTCTGCTGATGGTCCCGAATTTTGTCCATTACCTGCTCTCTGGCCTGCTGGACTTCCACCAGTTGATGAACTCTTCTAATCATGTCATCAGGCTCTTCTTGATGATCCTGGAATAATTTTGCTATAGGGATGGCTAGCTGAGAAGGGAAAAAAACTTCTGCTCCATAAACTAATTGGAAATGGGAGATGCCTATAGATCTCTTTGTGGTCACTCGATCGACCCATAGAGTGAATTTCAACTTTGAATCCCATGCCCTTTTGTTGTCCTCCAGTAGTCTTTTGATGATCCTTATCAGGCTTTTGTTGGAGGAATCTGCTAAACCATTTCCCTGGGGATAGTATGGGGTGGAGTGAATCAGTGTGATCCCAAATTGCTCACAGAACTTGGCTAACATCTCAGCCTTGAATGAGGTTGCGTTATCAGTAACAATCTTTCTTGGGTAGTTGAATATTGTGATGAGGTCTTCCAGGAATCTAATAATTACCTTGTGGGAAGCACTCCTGGTGGGGATAGCTTCGATCCACTTAGTAAAGAAATATGTGGCAGTCAGGATCCATCTGTGTTGTCCGCTGGAAGCAGGGTGGATTTCTCCAATAAAATCTAGGCCCCATTGTTGGAAAGGTCCCAAAACAACTACAGGCTTTAAAGGCATAGATTTGAGTTGTTTCTTTCCTAAAAATCTTTGGCATGGGATAGAGGCTCTAACTTCCCTACAGACATCAGTGAACAAGGTGGGCCAGTAGTACCTAGCTCTAAGAATTTTGTGAGTTGTGGTCTTCCAGAAATGGTGCCCTCCGCATAGGCCGCTGTGAAATTCAACCATGATCCTATCGGCCTCTTGTGGATTCATGCATTTTAAAAGCACCCCCAGGGGGTCTTTCCAGTATAAAATTTGATCGACAAGGCAGTATCTGAATGCTTTGAGCTTCAGAGCTCTTGCCTTGTTTCTTTGTAGAAAATATATGACATCCTTATACCAAGGACATCGAGCCAACAGGGGCTCTGTTTGAGGGTCTACATCAGACAGTTGATTATGCTGATTTTCTGAACATGCATTGATGAAATCTACCCCCAAGGCTTTGCAATTTTCTTCAGCCAACAGCTTCGCTAAGCCTTGACCTTTGATCAATTTGGTAGGCCTTATTTCCAAGTCAAACTCTAGGATCTTGGCTATCCACTTACTCCTCCTCCCGTCTATGTCGGACTGTACAAGGATGTCCTTTACAGAGGCCGAAGGAACGTATGTGGTTACCTTTGAGTGCAGAACATAGACTCTGAAAGATTTGAGAACTTTCACTAAGGCATAGGCCTATTTCTCCATGATTTCATACCTGATCTCTGCATCTCTTAATGCCTTGTTGAAGAAGGCAATGGGTTTCTCTCGCCCTTCCTCATTTTCCTGCAAAAATACCACTGCTACTGTATCAAAAGAAGCAAAAGAGAAAATTAGGAAATATTTGGAATAGTTAGGACTGGTCAGCACAAGTGCCTCAGTCAATTCCCTTTTTATTTGGACAAAATATTCCCTGGGTTCAGCGGTCCATTTCACTTCATTTCCCTTCCTGAGCATGGTTTTGATGTGTTTCACCAGCTCAGCAAAATTTGAGACGAATCTCCTCAGAAAATTAACTTCCCCAAAAAGGCCTGAACTTCCTTCTTAGATCTGAGAAGTTATAGGGTCTGAATTGCCTCTACCCTGCTAGGATCAATTCTTACTCCCTTTGCTGATACTATATGGCCTAGCAGATTCCCCTTCTCCATAGCAAACAAAGATTTCTTGGGGTTTAAGGATAGGCCAAACCTCTGACACTTCAAAAAAACTTTTCTCAGATGATAGTAGTGCTCTTTGTCAGACCTGGAGAAGACTGTTATGTCATCCAGATAGATCACCACAAACTTATCTTTCTCCCCAATGAAGGCTATGTCCATGGCTCGCTGAAATGTTGCTCCTGCATTCATCAATCCGAAAGGCATTTTGGCATACATTAATGTGCCCCAAGGAGTGGTGAAGGTCATTTTTTCTCTGTCCTCAGGCATGACTGATATCTGATTATAGCCAGAAAAACCATCAATCATGGATATCCTAGATGCACCAGTTACCCTCTGTATTATTTGCTCCATGTTGGGCAAGGGGTAGTTGTCTTTCTTTGAGCTCCTGTTCAGGCTCCTGAAATCAACATAGAGCTTGATTTCTCCACTTTTTTTTCTCACCGGGACCAAATTGGCCACCCATTCGGAATATCTCAAAGGGACAATGATTTGGGCATCTAACAATTTCTTCACTTCTCTCTCCATGACAGGCAACAACATGGGATTTATCTGTCTCAGCTTCTACCTGAATGTCTTAGCCTCTTCTTTCAGTGGGATCTTGTGCTCAATGACAGACGTGTCATAAGTTTTTAGGTCTTCATAGGCTCATGCAAACACATCAACGAATTCCTTTAATAACTCAGTATATTCCACCCTCTGTTCATTGGTCAGGCTGCTTGATAATTTGACAAACTTAGGCTCCTCCTGTGTGCCAATGTTGCATTCAGCTATGTCGGCATCTTCATTTGAAACCTTACCCTTTACTGTCACATCATTCCCATCGAACAATCTTTCTAAAGGGACTAGTCCCCTCGGAATGTGATTGCTAGGTAGCTGAATAATCTGGTGATTAGCAATTTCATTTAAAACACCTCAGGGTGAGGGTCACCTTCTAGGTCAGGATCCTAATCAATGTGCAATGCAGAAAATTCATCAACAGATTGGAGAAATTTTTGGATTTCTAGATCATCTTTGAATACCTTCCAATGCTTGACATTGTTCGGTACAGAGGGCCTATATTTTATTTCAACATCATATTTGACCATAGGCGACAGAGGAACTTTGAGAAAACTAGCTGAGACAACTAAAGAATCGGCTAAAGTATTTTCCCCCCTCAAAATGAAAGAAATGTTAAAAGCCAAGAAGAAGTTATCAATCAGGTCCCATACCTCATTTTTGTAATTTCTGAGCTGGGGATTATTAGCACGATAAGCATTTCTGACTTGCTGGATAATCAATTCAGCATCTCCAAATATTGCTATCTCTTTAATTCCCATTTCCTTTGCAGCCCTCATACCCAGAAAAAGAGATTCATACTCTGCCACATTGTTGGTGGTTTCAAATTCCATCTTGTATGATAGGGATATGGTCTCTTGAGAAGGTGACATGAAAACTACTCCGGCGCCAGCGCCTTTGCTAGAAGAAGCTCTGTCCAAAAACATCTTCCAAACAGAGATGGTTGGAGGGGGAATCGGATAATTAAGACTGGGTTTCTTTCTGACTTGGAAAGGGTCTTCAGGAGCATCAGTGAGATGCAATAAACTAGACCCCAAATCGATGTCAAGTGCAAAGATGGGGTGATTGGTGGGGTTTTCTTCGTCACTAACAATGTAGGCCAGTTGAGCTTCCCTATATAACCTCCTTTGTTCCCCTCCGAAGACTGGAATGGTGGCATACGTGAGATCCATCTGTAATGTTCCTCCAATCTTTTAAATCCAAGATCTTGACAACAACATGCCAAACTTGGGGGGGGACATCAGCTACCACAATATCCATGACCACACTCTTCATGGGCAGCTGAAACAAAGAAACCACCAGGTCTTTGATGACTCCCAGACACTGCACTCTCCTTGAATCAAAAGAGTACAAATCATGATAAGTCTTTGTCAATTCCAATCCCAATTCTTCCATTACTATTTTGGGCATAAGGTTATGGGAAGCCCCTGAATCCATGAGGCAGTTATGCAACACTTTATCATGTATGTTCAGGGATGTGTAGAAAGGAGGGGATGAATCATCTCTATATTCTACCATGGGACCTAGGACAAGTGTTGGATTTTCATCTTGGATATTTATTGAGTCCGTGGAAGGCTGGGGGGGCTCAGATTGTAGCAGCTTGGAGAGGGACCTTTTGAAATCTTCATTTTTAACTAGTTCAGATAGGGGTACAAGATTTCTAATCTTCTGAATCTCATGGTCAAAACTAAAGGAGGAGAGAGACTTAGGAGCTCCCCTTACCTCAGAGACAGGTTCCTTGGTTGCTGGCGAAGCATTCTGAGTTTTCTTTTCTTTAGTAGTGGTTGTTGCAGCTTTAGTAGGCCTTTCCTCTATGAGGGGCTGATCCTGGCTATCAAAATTCCCTTGTTTCTTTTTTGACCTGAGATTATATCTGTTAGGAGTGTTGTTTCTTTTTCCCCTCTACTCAACTCATTTATTTGAGTGTTGATAAGGGATTCTTCATATGAATATTGAGTCAAATTAGGAAACATGGAAGTGTCCTCGATGCAGTAGATCTCAGGGTCGAGTTCATCCACCTCCTCCCCTTCCTCATGCGAAATTAGGTTGTTCTGGAGAGGGGTTTGAATCCTCTGATCATCTTTATCTCTGCTACTTTGTTCCCTTGGAAAACCCTATGGCACATTGTTATTAGGCTTCCTGAAGCCCTTGCTATCTATATTTTGGGGATTTATATACATGGGCTTCCCTTCTAATTCCCACCTTTCCATCCTGGCAAAAAGTGATTTTAGCACTCTAGTTGTCTCATCTGTTTGAAGGGGCAGGGGAGAGGAACCGGATGGGGAGGATTTAGGCCTCTTCCTGGATATGTTTCTATCAGCGTGTTCCTAAGTCGATCAACAACCAATATGTTAGATTCTACTTCCACGGCTGCATCCTACATGTGGGCCAGAGTAGTGGCTCTTCTTTCCCTCAATAGGAGGCAGAAATCAGGATCAAAGGCACTAGCATAAGTGATCTTTGCAGAGGCTTCGGAGGGTTTTATCTCAACAGGGATTTTATTGTACATTTTATTGAATCTCTTGGAGAAGTCGGAGACAGACTCCCCTTCTTTTCTCTTCAAAGACCCAAACTCTATCATGTAATACATGAAGTCTTTTTTATCTCCCCACTATCTCAAAAAGGAACTATCCAAAGCTTCGATCCCATCAATAGATCCAGGAGGTAGGGCCTTGAACCATTTTCTAGCCTTGCCTTGAAGACTATGGACAAAAATCCTCATCCATACGTCTGCATGCATGATAACATTATCATCTGTAAAAATGTAAAAGGCTTCTAGGTGTTCTTCTGCAGTTATGTCCCCCTCGCCTATAAACTTGGGCAGCTTCTTGAGGTAACCATCTACTGGGAGGGCATTGAGAGGTTGAGGTAACACAAGGGGATCATACCTAGTAGCTATAATAGCCTCCATTCTGGTCATAGGGGGATTTGTTCTTGCCATAGGGATATTATGTGAAGGAGAACTCGAAGGAGAAGGAGCTCGAAAAGGGGATATTGGGGATGAGCCTCTAAGTGGAATAGGAAACAATAGGGGATTTAGGGAGNGTGGGCTTAAGTCAGCAGATGCTTCTCCTTGCACAGAAGCAGCAGCAGTAACCAGGGGAGGAGTGATAAAGATAGGAGTGGGGAAGTCTCCTGTGGTCCTAGGTCTACGCCAAGGTACCGCTTCAGGGGAGAGGGGAGTGACAAGGATTTCTCCCTCCAATCCCAGACCAGGGGGGGAAAACTCAACAGGAACACTCCCGAAATTCAGGAAACGGGAAACTTCAGAAAAAGGTCTGCTAGGAAACTGAGGAGGAGAAAATGGAGTTCCTACAGAAGGAGATGGAGAATTACCTGGTTCGACGGCAAAAGCTTCTCTTTCAGAGGCCTTTCCTTTTCTAAGAACCACCTCTGGATCAATTTCAGGTGTAGCTAGAGGCAGCTGTGGGTGGGACCGCGTGTGTCTGCCTCTGAAAGCCACAATTAACATGGCAGGTTCACCACAGTGGATTCGTCACAATGGAGTCGCCAGGTGCACAAAAACAATCGTCAAAGGCTCCGATACCTGATGCACCTTCAAAATCAGAGGCTCAATGTCGTTCAATATCGGGAAAAAATTTCAACTTCGTCCCTGGCAACGGTGCCAGAAATGTTAGCATCAGAAGTCACTCCTGTATTGCAGTAGGAGCAGAGCCCGATGCCCATCAGTTTATGTCACGATTTGTTTATAAAAAGGGGTTATCGAATGTAAGTTAACTCAAAACAATATTGTTCTAACTCTGAAACTAGGCCAGGCATGCATGGGCAAGTGAGGTCTTAGATAAACTTCTGACAGTGAGTTGTAGTAAGGGTGAATAGGGGGAAGACTTGTATAAGAGAAATGCAAAGGTCTGTTGTAAACATCAGGTTTCTAACAAACTGTAGGAGAAAACATCTAAATGCAAGATCTTCTTACATTCAAACACGGAAAACCAGAGAATACAACAATGCAACAATAAATCCTTTATCATAACATAATTGCAATAATTCATGTGAATTAGGCAATCATGAACTCCCTCGGCATGAGATGAAAATTAGATGGGGTAAGAAAACTGTCTGTCATTAAACAAGAAATCTTATAGATAGATGCATAACCAGAGAACTAGAATGTCTTCTAAAACTTTACAATAGGGAGCTTCGCTCTACCATCGATGATTACAAAAAATGGCAAAAATGCCTTCATATACTCCAACAAAAACCCCAGCAGAAAAAACAAGAAACAACAATAAAAGCATTACATTTGCAGGGCTTCTGACAGTTTGCGCATGCAGACTCCGGACAATCGTGCGCTTCTGGTAGACACAATCGGACCCCTGACTGTCCAGCAGGTGAGTCGACATGCTTTTAGTCCTCTGCCGGACTTTCCATTTATAGGGGAGATGATGTTTAACCACCTCTAGCAACTGCCTCCTGGGACGTGGAGGTCTCCTCCTGGTGCCACCTCGGTCAGTTGAACGGTCGGACTGCTATGCGGGAACCCCTGTGGCGGATGTGGACGAGGGCGCGATGAGGGGGTGAAGGTATGAACACTGCGGAGGTGGTGGTGGGAACTGTGACAATGGCTGAGGGATGCCACGCAGTATGAAGAGGACATAGATGGAGGCAATGAGGACGATGCGTCGAGGAGGGGCCATGTGGGTGGACGTGGCAGGATATGAGAGGGTGTTGAACTGAGGAGGGAATGACATGGAAGAAATATGGTAGGTAAGGGGGGCCCACTCGTGGCTCAGATATTACGACGCGTGTCCTCATATTGAACGATTCCAATCCCTTCGGGGTTTCTGGCACCGGGAGTTTGCGATGCACTTCCTCCTTAAAATCCCGATTAACCAAACTACGAGAGTACGGATGTGTGCTGCGTGTTCTTCAGAGGAACGGTCGAGATGGGCTTTGACCTTAGAAGAGGGCTACCTCCATTACCAGGCTCGTTTGATGTGACTGGGCGCTAGCACCATGGGCTTAGCTTCAAAAGCACTTGTTGGTATTTCGCATTTCGGTGATTTTTGATGCAGTGGATGGGAGGTCCCTTGTCTCTCAAAATGTCGATTCCCAAAACGTCGTCTGGCTGCCACCCATCCCAACAGGATCGGACGGCTGATATGACGTCAGCGGCTTGGGGCCTATCCCATCACATGGCTCGTGCCAGCACCCTTTTCCCAAGTCTGTGCCTCTTGTGATCGAATACCATGACCATGGGCCTGACTCTAGGCACTTTCGGCGTTTCGGGGTTCGGGGTATAGTGATGAGAAACCATCACCCTTCGAACTCCGGAATGTCGAAATGCCGACACGACTAGATTTCGCGCCATGCATCCTTTGGATGGACAGCTGATAACCTGTCTTGCATGTAATATAGGTGCTATCCATTGCACTAATCCCGGTGCAACTCTGTTAACTGGGATTCCCCACCAACCATCGATCTACTTCGCCAAATGATCCTTTCCATTGAAATCAGACTGCTCCCTCGCTTGATTTTTTAAATCCGAAATGGACTTCTCCTCTGGGTTGAAATCAATGCTTAGGCTGTGGCCTTAGACTGGAACACATTTGATGGGTTTTCACACCCTCTTTCTTCGCATTCTACATCAAGAGTCTGAAAACAGGAGAAAATACCCTGCTTGCAAGAATTGGTGCTAATAGGACATGTTCGGAAAAAGGACCAAGTAAACAGAAAGAATAATCAAACGAGATAAAGGGGAATTTGTTTGCTAATTTGTAGATCGCGGAAGTCCAGGTGTTGTTTGCAGCCGACGGAACAATGGAAACTCTATGTTGAACCCACCTATCTGGGAACTCGCCTATCTGGGAACCCCCAACCCAAAATGTTTGTTCAATATGAAATGAATAAGCTGTCATTCGGGCTGGTGATATAAAATTAACAGTGGAAATCTGAAGACGTGAATCCACCAACTCCCGCACCTAGACATTTTCCGAAAAATGAGTAAGTAACTAGAAAGGGAAAGTAGAGGGAAAAAAGAAAGGGGATGGCAATTTTCAAAAGCGGGAATTGGTATAAGAAATCCCCATTGATGGTCTTAATAGTAACTATGAAGTGCATTAAACATGTGAACAAGTTCTTCAATCAAGGAATAGATACATCTACCCATGCTTATAGTTTCCAGGATCTGTTTGTATAAGAGAAGCGTTGAAAAGCTACAAGAAAATCAATTTTGGGATGTTTAAGTAAAGTTGTTGTACTGTCAGCTTCACCGCAACTATAACAATGATGAATTTAAATTTTAATGTCCCTTCGTTGATATGATAGTTCCATTGGAATTTGCATAGTATATATTATTTTATTTCAAATTATTCCAGGAGATTAATTTTGTTGAGTTCATCGATCAAGGAAAAGTGCTAAAACGAGCCACATACTACAGTTGCAACACAGAGCTTATATTAAAGGGAAAATCATGTCCTCTATAGTCTTTAAGATCATAGAAAAAATGTGAAGATCCTGAATGTATTATTAATTTTCCAGAACGAAGCATACAACCAAGAACCAAGTAAACACAAAATGTATTGGAAGTTGAGGAAAAAGGCAATGCATGAACACATAAGGCATCAAGCAAGATCCCACAAGGTTCCATAGAGAAGTACACATCGACCTTTGCATCAAGCAATTTGATATATAAATAAAACACATCGTGGAATTTCTTTTATCTTACATCTGGTATATGTTCCCACGAGAAAATAACCAAGGCCATGGGATACGAACAAAATTCTGCCAAACACAAGACAACACAAAACCAGTGGAGCTTCGCCATTGCACGCTAGCTATAACCAAACCTCAAAATGGGGAACAAGAAATTTGTCGATTACTATTTTACCATTAAGCAAGATCACTATGGATATTTTTTTCTAATAGTGCCATGGTCTATCACTACCAGTTTTAACAATGCCAAATTTCCAATATTATTGGAAATTCCTGATGGTTCTGCCCAGAGGAGCAATCTATTTCGACGGTTCAAAGGATGGGCCTGAGTTATTTATAGTTGGATACTTTTTTTGGGGTTTGCGCTCATGCTTCCCATTTTTGAACTGAACAATCTTATGTGCGTGTACATCACCAACAACCGCACCTCCCTGTATGAACTCCAATGCCTGATCTCCCCAATCTCTATAGCAAGTTCTGAAAATATCAATCTCATGTTTCAATCCATGTTGAGTCCTTTTTTTTTCAATTAGGGCATCGAGAAAATGCAAATACCATACCATAAATGTATAGGTGAAGAACAATTTTTTTTTTTATTCAGGTACCCCAAAAAATGTAGAAATCCTGCCATGGCTATATAGTTGGAAAACAATTGTCCAATTTGGAAACCCAAAAACGTGCAGACTCCTCCAACAAAGCCACATCCAACTACCATTTTTTTTTTTTTAATTTTCACACCCCAAAAAATATGCAAAATTCTTACTGGGAGATGCAAAAAAACATCAAAATAACAACATCAATTGCATTTGTAGTTAGATTCTCCTTGTTGTTTCAAGTGCACAAGAAGAGACAAAATCTCTGGAAAGATAATTTTACAGCTATTGATGTAAACTTCGAAGAACTTGATTCCAACGAACATTCATCTGGGTGTTGAAGAAAAATTACAAACACACATGAGATATTTTTGTTTCCTGCCAAAGCTTGATATGATTTTTTTATTTTTTTTCAACCGATATGCAATATTGCATTGTCCTCATTTAAGGTAAATTTTCTATGTATCTGAAAGTCACCCAACATGTAGACACTGTTTTCCTTTTTCTATAGGTATGCTTCATATGACAATTCTTCTAACCTAGAAAGCACATCTTGTAATAGAGGATGTCTAATTGTACAATGTACGGTTGTGTTTCCCATAGTTTGGATGGCAGTATTGAGGCAATGTCTATATATGTATGGACATTTTTTACTACATCGCATAAAATCAATTGTATCATCACTTATGAAAGCAGAAACATAAGCATGAGAGTTGCATTTCGCACATACAGGCTCAAAGGGGGTCGAGTACACATTTGCTACAACCAAAACACCTTCAACCTAGAAATGTGAGCATAGCAGTTAATATATTGAACAATATAATATGCAACTGCACAAAAAAAAGAAAACTACAGAAATTTGGTGAAGGCAATTTGTATGAGAAAAGTGAGGATGAATCTGTAGATGTATACGCACAACAGTTGTAGAGCTAGTTAGTTTCTTGAGATCCTGTACTATGTCTGCTCGCAATTCTTTTACAAATGTTGCTTGGGTTGTGTGAAAGATCATTTCTTTAACATCTCTTTTCTTTGTTATATTTTTGAAGACCATAAGTGGAAATTTCCCTTTATGCAATTGTTGTTCCATTGACAAAAACAAATTTGAATAGGTGTCGAACAATTGCAGTTGCAACATGGAACAATGCAATATTTGTGTAACTTAACTAAGATACATGAACATGTGAAAGTAAAGGACAAAACTAGATATGGAGAATGGTACCATTGCCTTGTCGTTGTCTGAATCTCCATCTTTTATATGGAGAATGTGTTGTGAGCCAAGTTTTCTTGTGAGTGTGACAGTTGTGCCAATGGTTTTGATTGGGTAAATGTCGTTGCTCTATGCAAGTTGGTTGATAGTTTTGTCCGGGACGAAACGATATTCTGAACAAATAGCGGGAATATTTTCCACAATTTTTGTTTCGTTGAACGATATAATCCAATCACAATCACCATGGTCATATACTATTTTGGGAAATATATTAAAATTTGTAATGGATATTCCATTACCTGGAAATATCTTTTCTGCATGTTTCTGGACAAGTTGTGTAGGAATAGTCAGTGTGACTGTCATCATGGCCTCCTTATCTATCATGTCAGCACACATAATGGATCTAGTTTTGTTTTCCTTGCCCAAGTAGGTGTTATAGACGACCATTATGTCCCTGATGAACACTTGTCTAGTTTGGCAGTTGTTCAAGCCCTCTATTGATAGTATTTTGGGTGTTACAAGTTTAGACCTTGTGACATTTTTTGAATAGGAAAAGCAATGTGAATGGTAGTGTGCATTATTTTTTTGTTTTATTTTTTCCCCGGCATAAATGTACAAGTAGACGCACAACTTGGATGAACCATGGAGCCAGAGTTTTTCAACCAGACCTCTTAGTCTGCGAAACTTGCGCTATGTTCGGCATCTTGCTTGCACTTGTTGATACTTCTTGTGAACTGCAAAGTATGTGTTGCAGATGACATCAACATATTCACCATGCCATAGATGAATAAATAGTTGAGGATATTTGTTTGGTAAACATATGAGGAACAAAATGTATGCATCTTTACCTTTGGCCTTGTTAGTTTGCTGATGTTTGGGATGATTGACTGCTCATGGCCATGTCACTAGTCCAACTTTTTTTGATGCAAGAATGTGTAGATGAACATTAGAAGGACCAAACAAGCATATGCATTGTATATTGTCCATAATTGTTCTTAATGTCACATGCAGGGTCGAAGGAGATGGAATATGAAATAGGGTGTCAAGGCATACTCAGGAAACATGAGGACCCGAGGGTCAAATTGTATGCCTCAGATTTTTTGACTAAAAAAATGTGTAACAGTAAATAGGGCGTGATGGTGGGGTACAAAGGCCAATCTATATATTGTGGAACCTCTGAAGCCAGAGGTGCAATATTTAACTCGCCAGCCCGACACCCGCAATAGAAAAAGTGGGTAAGTATGGAATAAGGTAGAAGCATGACCATAAATGTGAACCCGTGAGTTTGCCAACCCACGCACCAAGGCATTTTCGGAAAGATGACTAAGAAAAGCAATCAGAAAGAAAAAGGGATAATAGAAAATGGAAAAATTATAAATGGGGAGGGAAGAAAGTCCCATTGTTTCCAAATCATCGTTTTCTAGTTCAATATTATATGCCACCACCCATTTTGTATGTTTAATTTACTAGCATAGTTGGTATACCTTTTCGAAGATTGTACCACAGACCTCTCTGTTGTCGCATATAAGAATTCATCTTCCCGCCCAACCAATTTGTTTCTTTCAAGGTAGCAACATCGAACATACAATGGACATGAAGGCAAGTTAGTATGCAGAAAGACATGTAAAATAAAAAATGCAGTTCTATTTATTTCAATGTAGCAGCAAAGAGAATACAATTCACATGAGAATAAGAAAAAATATACGTAGTATATAGATACAAAAAAAAAAGGTGCAAAGCGGTAGAACAAGTAGAACAAATACACAGACAATAAATGAAATACTAAACACTGGAATATGAAATAATAGTACATGTATGCACCTCTGTAACTCATATGCTACATTCTCGCCAAAGATTCAATCGTCCTCTTCAGCCACTATGTTTGTTTAAATGTAGCAATGTAGGAAAAATACAATGGACATGAAGGAAGTTAGTATGCAGGAAGACATGTAAAAAAAATTAAACAGAGTTCAAATTTTTTCAATGTAGCAGCACAGGAAATACAAAGGACATGAAGATAAGTTATTATGTAGGAAGGTACACAATATCTACATACAATAAACTAGGTGAACACATATACAAATAATAAATTAAATACAAAACAGTGGAATATGAAATAACAATACAAGTATGTACCTTTCTATCTCCTCATCCACCGCTACAGTTAAGACTCTTTTGTTTTCTCCAGCTATTATGTCTGTTTGAATGTGGGAATGCACAAAATACAATGAACATGAATGGAAGCTAGTTTGCAGTGGAGAATAAGTAATATGTACATACAGTAAATGAGAATCAACGAATAGAATAAAAGATAGTTAGAAACATGAACCTTTTCTTTTCTCCATCCATGGTTGTAAATATATAAAGTTTTTCCCTACCCAAAATATATTACAAGCCACAAAATATTATGAAATTGCATGGCCATAGCTAAATGATTTTGGTTTTTTGTGGCAAAGTATCCATATATGCTTCCAGACATGGAAATATAATTTTGCAGTATCTTTGGTGTACATATCATATCTCAAGTACAAGACAAATTGTATCGTGGTCACACTAGTCTGTGTAGAGGATAATGAAGTTGTATTGTGATATGGGCACATTTCACCATATATGGTTAATAAGTGTGTTTTTCACATGTTTTATTTTAACAAAAAGATAATGGATATTATAATTGCACATGTAGTTGTCCAATTATTTCTTATGCCACTATTTTGTATCATGACAACACTGAAGTATCAGCAAAATTTTACAGCAGAACAGGCAAGCACAGAACAGACACCAGATCTCGATTTCGCTAGACACAAAAAACAACACAACTGCACATCCACT
>JASDQU011026550.1:37403-48596 GCA_032191745.1 Picea mariana
TAGCAAGCACCAAACCAACGAGAAAGCACGAACAGGCCCAACTGCAGCCCTAGGGCCCCAAACTCATAAACTTGAGCCAAACAACAACAAGCACCAACCAATGAACCAACGAACCAGTGAACCAGTAAACAACATATGTATCTTCAATGATTACCAAACTATAACCAAATCATAGAAGGAACCGGAAACATATGACGAGCATGCCAGTAGAAATAGGCAAACATTCTTACTTGCAAACTGCAAACACTGAACATCAAATAAGGAATATAAAATGAAATTATGGCATCGAAACTTAATCTGAAACGAAGAACGACAGAAGTGCAGGTCAAATTGTGGGTGCAACACCTGGACCCCGCAAAGTAAAAAAAAAATAGATTCAACTACGAATGCAGGACCCCAACCCTGCAAAGTTCAAGTAAACAAAAGAAAGCAACAGGCACCAACAGTTCCAACCGCAAGCACAGGTCCCCAACCTTGCAAAGTTGAACCAAACAACAACAAGCAGCAATCGATGAACCAACAAAGAAGAATCACCCACCAAATTAGTAAACAATGTATGTAGCTTCAACGATACGAAATTGCATTCCAAGCCTAGAAGAAGGATGGAACTTACAATGCCTATTCAACTGGCGGTGAACAACAATATTGTCCAAATTCACTGCAACATTGTATGGAAAATTTCGCAGAAAAATGTACTCTGAGAAGCCTATTTAGGTAAACATTTAAGGTTGTCAGGCTATCTATGGACCTCATGGTATGCAAAAATTTAAGTTTTCAGGCCTGTTTTAGGACCTCGCGCTATGTAATCATTCAAGTTGTCGGTCCTATTCAAGCACCTCAAAAAAAGTGTCAATGATCTAAACCTTCGGTATGCAAACATTTCAATACAAATACAAAGGACTAATAATAATAATAATAGTAAAAGGACATATTAATATGTGGTTACTATAGTCCCTCTATGCATTCAGCAGGGACCAATAATAAAAAAACATTAAAAACCAACGTCCATGCTTAGAACTTTCAGTTTGTAAACATTTTAGTAAAAATGTAATAAAAATTAAAAAGGAGCGTCTAAGCTCAAAACTTTGGATATCTACACATTTACAACATTGAGAACAACAAAGCTAGCAATAAGACCTCGAATATATTCTCCAATGAGACAATGACACACACACACACACACACACACACACACACACACACACACACACACACACACACATATATATATATATATATAAAATAATGTTTTTACTTCTATAGTACGAACAATACAGATGATGCGAAAATTTATAGTCAAAGGACATATTAATATGAAGTCAACGAATTATCAATCACTATAGTCCCTATGCACCTTCGGCAGGGACTAATAAGAAAGATATGCAAGTGATTTAACGTAGGTTCCTAACTATTAATTTGGTGTCATTGATATAGATGGCCCACAACCTATCTATGGAAAATATATGCACTCCTTAACATCTTAGGGTCATGGAATTTTCACACCCTTTCAAAGAAAATGTATTGCCAAATCGAGACCTAAAAAGGGAGTAGCAAGTACCTTAACATCTCAAGGTGGCTTTTCAAATCCCCTTTCAAGACCATACAAATAAGGTGCAACCACATGTATGCACACCACATTAGCTAAAGGCCATGACATGAAGATAAAGAATATGGTGGAAGTGGTGTCCATCACAACATATCATGTGTCCAAAAGTGACAATTTTAATAAAAATCTAAGTTGATGTATTGTGCTCCTTGCTTGTTTTGAAGGATGTTTGGGAAAGCACATAGAAAGGGGATAGACAATTAATGAAGATTATGGAGTCTTCCAGAATTTATAGCACTGCACTACTAGAAATTATAGGGTTTATGGCACACAATAAAGATGGCTCGAGAATCAAGGAATGATCTCAATTCTAAGAAGAAATGAGAAGGTTGTTGATTTAATTATGAATGCTTAAGATAGAGATAAAATCTACCTTTATCAAATATATGGGTTAGTTTGAGATATTCCATTGAAATGAAAAAAATACTATGTTAAAGCTTTAATGATTGTAAAATCATTTACGATTTTAATGATTGTATAATTATCTATGACAAAGTCATAGATGATCAATTTTTTATTATTTGTTGAATTTAATGTGACAAAGTTGATTTTTATTGATATTGTCAAATTTGATAAGTTGACATTTTCTGTATTTAAACATAGAATGAAGCAGATAAAAAGATTGGATTTCCATGTATTAAAAATGTTTAAAACAATTGAGAATAACAAAAGCATTTAATTATGTTTTTATTATTATTATTTTTGTATGTTTAATTTTTCATTTCAATGCTACAATCTAGTTATGTGATTGAATTTTGTTACGATATTTAGACACTTGGGAGTTAGTTAATATTTACTTGGTATAATTTGTCTTTAGGTAAAGTGTGTTTCCTTAATATGCATTTGTAGTTATGTAATTTGAAGGTCATGATATGTTCTAGACATAAAGTGATCCGACTGTCCATATTTTCCTCGATACTAATGGCTATATTGATCAGTGGTTTAACACCTGATTGCTCCATGTGATCTCTATTTAAAGATAATATACGATCATTTGTTGATGATCGATTGTGAGAAACGCATATGTAATTGTTTTTCCTTTTACATTAATATATTGACTCAAGTGACCACATCAACTAGGGTCATGGAATGTTTGCCTCTTTGAGGGTTTTAATCATGTAAGACACTAGTGTATTGATCTTTTATCTATTTTTGTGAGTGGTTCCTTGAGGTGTTTGGTATGTGTGGGAATACCCTATTTTTCGAGCATGGTATCAGAGCATGTATGCCCACTCTTATTGTTAATTGAGATCCTGACATGTGTTGATGCATGCATCAAATATATATATGGTATCTACTATTTATGTGCATTTTTGGGCTGAAAGGGCTATTCCATTGTATCTGAAGCACTACGTTGAGTTGGAAACACTTTTCGTTTCAACCAAAAAGGTTTTCTTTGGCCCAAGATAGGACCATTTTTGTTAGATCCCGAGGCATAAAGTTTCAATACGGTTTTTAATTTTTTTTATTATACGTTGTGTTAATATTTTGATTTTTCTATTTATATTTTTTATTTTCTACCCTTTCCAGTTTATGTATGCTCTTTGTTGTGGGCCTTGTGTGATCTCAACAAATTTGAAACATAGCGATTTTTTTTTTTTGTATGCTCTTTGCTCCACATTTTATGTGATCTCAACAAACTAGAAATGGAGATAAAACTTACATTTTTCGGGTAGGATAATCAAGATCTAACCCCAATTTTGGAAAGTTTTGGATTAGTTTTTTTTCTTTTCGAAATTTCATTTGTTTTTGTGTGCAATTGTGTTAAATATTTTTTAGACAAAAACAAAGGTTTTTGGAGTAAACACACACTTCAAGAAAAATAGTTTAAAAAAAAAGAAATAAAGAAAGGAAAAAATCTTCCTCATCCTCCGTAACATTTGCTATGTATTTTGCATTAGTTCACTTCATAAAAAATTACTTTATTAAATAAGAAGTATTGAGTTCTATTTCTTGTCATTGAGTTAGTTTTGAAAAAATCATGCGGCTTCAATTTATTACATATTTTTATTGTAAAGTGTATTTAACTTAAATTATAAAAGTGAATATCTATAAATTATCTTGAATATTCTATTTTTATAATTACTTTTTCCATGCAACTTTAATTTATAAAATAATTTCATTGTAAAAATGATTCTCACTTATTTTACAAAAGTGGGTCACTTCATGTAAATGTAACTTATTTGTAAAAGTGAGCTTATATGTAAAGTTAAAGAATGAATGGATTCTATTTTTTACTCAAAAACTTCATTGTGTACTCATCACCATGTGGGCCAACCTCTACCTACCACATGACATTTTGGTTACCATTTATGTTTTTCTTAAAAATGACAACTTTGACATCCGTACTCTGTTTTCAGTGCTATTATTTTTTAATTGCCTTTTTTTTTAGAGTTTTCCATCTAAATAGTCAATTTCTACTTTTCAATCCATGTTGCATGCATACTTTAATATGGCTAGTCTAAGTGATATTTTTCTTACTAGTTCAAACTACTTTTCATGGAAATCTTGTATGGAGGATGTACTACAAAGTAAAGGACTTTACCATATTACCTTGGGAAAATAAAATTTCCCCATTGATGTCTCAAATAAATCCAAATGAGATTATAAAAAATATGAAGCAAGTGGATTGATCAGAATGTCCATCTCTAGTGATTTACAATATCACCTTCAAATAGTTGACAAACCAGATGAGGCTTGGAAAAAATTGGAAACTATATTTGGTAAACACAATGAGATTTGAACCCATTAATTTAAAAACCAATTGATTTCTTTAAATCCAAATTATTTCTCCTTCATTGAATATTATCTATCTAAGTTCAAAACACTCATAATTTTACTTGAATATTGTAAGATAGAAAATAAGGATGACCAATTGATATATGTTATTCTTGCTAAGATTGATAGTGCATATTTTGTTTTTGTATCTACTTTTCACTCTATAAGAGAAGCTCTAGGGACTTCTTACACACCACCCTCTCTTAAATATTTTTGTGATCCTTTGATTAGAGAGGAAGATAACTTAGCTCTTGCATCTTAGAGTGAGTAGCACTGTAGGTACATATAAAAAAGCCTTAGTGGCCCAATAAAAGGATGAATCCAAGCCTCTGAAGAAGAAACATACTCGTGACAATAAAAAAAACAAGGGTCTCAAAACCTCTCAACATGATGACAAAGGAACAAAATAAAAAAGTAAGAAGATTGAGAGACATTGCAATTTTTGTGGGTGAAATGGTCATCTAGAGTCTAAATGTTTGAAGAATATGGAGGCCTTAGAAGAAAGAATGAAGAAGCACAACATGAATCTTGATTTTTCTTCTTCCTACTCTTCTTCTCATGGACATGCACTTTTTGTTTCTAGTTTTGTCTTCAATGCAACATCTACTTCTTCTTCTAATGAGTTTCTTATTGATTATGGATAATCTTATCATATGACTATGGATAAAGCCATTTTTACGCTCTTAATAAATGTAACACCAAACAAATATTTGTTGGTAATAATAGATCTCTTAGTGTTGTAGGNGAGGATATTGTAACAACTAGACTTGTTGATGGTATTATCAGGTTGTACAAATTTTAAAACTTTAGTCATCATCTTTTCCATCAATTTTTATTGTTCATAGTGATGAATTAATAAAACTTTGGCATGAGTGATTTGGTCATCTAAACTATTTCTCATTGTAGTAACTATGTAATCAAAATATGGTGATTGGTCTTCCTCTCATTTCTTGCAAAGATAGTGTTTGTGTCTACTTTGTTCTTGGAAAACATCATTGGTATAGTTTTGACAAACATGTCTCTTGGAAGTTGGCACACATCATTCCCCTTGCAACTTGTTCATAGTGACTTGTGTGGTCTACTTCCTTCTCCTACTTTCTTTGCATTCAAATACTTCTTAAATTTCATTCATGACTTATCCAGATGCACTTGGGTTTATTTCTTAAAAATTAAGAGTGAATTTTTTCACATATTTTTGGACAACAAGGCCCTTGTAGAAAAATAAAATGGACATCCACTGCAAAAGTTAAGAAAATATAATGGAAGCAAATATGTTAACAATAATTCACAACTTACTGCACTACACTAAGCATTTAGATGAAACATATTGTTCCATATACACCACAACAAAATGGTGTTGTTGAGAGAAAGAATCACATATTAAAGGAAATGACAAATTGTATGATCAAATCCAAAGGATTACGTCTTCATTTTTGGGTGTAAGCCATTAATTGTGCAAAGTACATAGTCAATGCACTCCCACAAAGAATTTAAAAAATATAACACTAGAAGAACATTGGAGTGAAATTAAACCAAATGTAAGCCACTTTTGTGTGTTTGGAAGTAAAGCATGGGCTCACATTCCTTATGAGAAAGGAAAAAAATTATAGCCTAAATGAAATTATATTAGGAGAGATGTTAAGTTTTATGAAGGTCTCTTGGCCTATGAGCCTAATTAGGAATTTGTGCCATCTTCGACTAACGAGCATCCTCTCTCTTAGTTCAAGTTTCAGAGACTTGTGATCCAAAAACATTTGCAGAAGATTTTTTCCATGTAGATTAGGCCATAGAAATTAATGGATAATATTATTCCTTAATTTTGAATGATACTTGGGATCTTATACCTCTTCCGAAAGGAAGAAAATTGACAAATATAAATGGGTGTATAGAAATAAGTATGCCCCAGAGGAAATTGTGGAAAGACATAAGGTTCGATTAGTTGCTAAAGGATTTTCTCAAGTTGAAGCGATTGACTATAATGAAACCTTTTCCTCCATAGCCAAAAAAAATCCATCCCCATTGTTCTAGCCCTTATCACCTCACATAAATGGGATGACCATCAAATGAATGCTAAATCCACCTTCTTGCATGTGGATTTGCAAGAAAATTTTTACCTAGAACAACCTTTTGACTATGTTCAGAATGAATCCAACCTTGTTTTCTACCTTCATAAATCTCTCTATGGTATTAAGTAAACCCATCGATATTGGTATGCTCAAATGAATAAATTTATTCTTGAGACTAAATTTTCTGGATGTTATGCTAATCCCAGTGTCTTGTTGACATGGAAAAAATTCCCTTCAATAGATAGTGGTACTCCCTAGTATGAAATCCCAATTAGACTTCACATTGTTTGGGATATGAATCCCATCCATATTCTGGCCCAATTTCCATTATTAATACAAATGGGTATGAGGGGTTATGATATGCGAAGATGTAAAGGACGTAATATAAAATAAATCTAAATGCATAAATCAATTATATTCTAACATATCCTAGCTAGGAGCAAACTATCTAAAAAAGAACAGACAATAAAGTCACTAGCTCCTGCATACACTCTAAAATAATTAGCTTCCCAAGATAAACAATCACAAATAATATATAAACAAATTATATGAACATATTAGTATGAAGCAATAATTTATTTAATACTATATATTCATCATCTTAGAACAATAATATTGGAAAAGAAATACACTACAAAGGAACATCATTCACATAAGAGCAGTCTATAAAGTGATCAATATTGAGCATTAATAAGTTGGAAACATTTCACAACAAATGCATCACAAACACCAAGTTTCCTTTTACTCCAAAGTGGCGTTGATGGAATCTTGCTATTAAGTTTTCTAGAAGTAGTTCCAAAAAAATTATAAAAAAGTAAGAGCATATTTAACGTGGGTGCTCTTTATCATATATAGTTGAGTTTTTATATGTTTCTTAGGACTTCTTGACTTCCATTAACAATTTAAACTCTTGGAATTTCCTATTTTTTTTTTATATACTTTACAATTAAGGATTAATTTTATGAATGTCCCTCACCTTTGTCCCTAATGTAAGTTTCCCATGCTTTATGATAAGTGGAAATCAATATTACATTGGTGAACAACATACTTTCTAGAGTGATTTTATAAATTGTTTATTCTAGGGACAAAGTCTTCATATCATTTTTCAATATGATCAAGAAATATATTATTAATTTTTGGTCCTTTGAAGGCACCACCAAATGTTCCCTCATTATGGCATTGGACATTCTTTGAGGGATCCCAATAATAAGTGCTTTGGAGTGTATGGTTGCATATATCTCGATTTGAATTCAGTCATTTGGCCTTGGCTTTCCTAGATATGCAATTCTTGGCAAGTCACACCTAGCTATGAGTCTAGTGGTTATCATGTGTAGCTCAGTGCAGGCGTTGAGGGAATTTTTCAAATCCATTTCTAGTTCCCCCCCAATTCGTTGACATTTTGTGAGATTTGCATAGTTTATTTTATGTTCTCTTTTGGACATCCTTGGGTGATTTGAAGGAGCATCATGATTCTCTTATACGCATTTCTTCATTTCATCCATGGCCAGTGTCACTCCCATGATTTATGTATTTCTTTTTATCTTTGTCTAGTAGTGAGATTGTTTGAGTAGCTATGTTTTGAAATTCCTACAAATCAATATATAGCTTCTTAGATATCTCCTAAAATTCCTCCTCACCTTACTAGAACATATTTTAAATTTAGTGATATTGGTTCTATCACCTTTGTAGAAACTCACTTCCTCCTATGGACTCTTGATTTTATCTTTGTAGTCTTCTAGCTCTGGGACTATGTTCTTGAGATCCTATTTTGAGGCTTGCGTGAATGCTACACCCTCTAAAGCTATGTAAAATTGATTTTATTAGATGTATTCAAATATGGGAGTCTTTATTTTAACTAAGAGTGGGGAATTCTAGAAATGGGAAATCGCTTTGTGTTCTGGTGGATAATTTTACCTGAATCCTTGTCAAATATGAAATATTTAAGTCTTTCGACTTTCTTAGCTTTGGAGGGTGTGAATCCTCCTAATCCTATCTCCCATAAGGGGAAGTGGCCTCCAGTCAAAGGTATGTTGGAATAATCATCTATTCTTATGGTTTCCATTGGGATGGTGTTATGTTCCTCTTCTTGAGCTTTCTTCTCTATTTACTCTTTCCTTTTTCTTTCTTCTTCTTCTCTTTTGAGATTCTCCTCTTGATATTTCTAAATTATTTCCTTCTCTTTCTCTTATTCTTATTTTTTTTATTCTACTACTACTACCTTCTCTTTGAGGGATTCAACCTCCCTTTTCTTATTCTCCTCCTCTTCAGCTATTAATCTAGCATCTTCTTCTAGTTTCTTCTTTTTCTTTGTCGAGTCTACTATTGTTTCCTCCTGTTGCTATATTTTTCCCTATGTTGATATATTATCCTCATCCTAAATATCACCTCATCACAATTGATATCTCTCTTGTGGATTTATTCATACCTCCAAGTTTTAGATTCATGAGTCCACCTGTACTTGTAAACTTGGCAGTGTCTGTTGATAATTTCCATGATATCATGCCTACAAATATTTCATCCCCAAAGTGGAATGTAGCCAGAGTATCGACCTTGTCCTATGCCTCCTTAAAATCCTTGAAACTATAGGAACCTAGATATAATGGTAGTGGTGGAAAAGTTATTTTTTTATCTCTAGTGAGAGCTTCCCCTAATCCACTCACCAAAGTATGGTATGCCACTTCTTGTAAAACAATCTTATAAAGGAAAATTTTAGGAAATATATGAGGAGATTTGGTTGTAGAATATATCCTAATATATATTCCATTTTCCATTACAAACCAATCTCCTACCTTCCCAACTATATCCATTTTATTCTCTAACATGCAAGGTGCTCGATCACAACATAGTAATTGATATAGAGGATTGAAAAATATCTTGCATATCTTGTGATAGTGTATGTGATATCTATGTTCCCATAAATCTTGGTAGTAGAAATGAATCGAAGGGTCACTTGACTTCCATTGTTATCCCATGTCTAGGTAGGAGTGCACCATGCATACTACATCCAATATACAAGAAGACGTATGAAAACTTGGATGCTTGCCAAGGACTACATTTTGCAGAAGACACCATCTCTTCTAGGGTGGAAGAAAGGATATATTCCCAATTGAAAATGTGTCCAGTGGTTGTGATAGAGAGGATTAGAGGGACCCATGAAACCCTAAACTTTTAGGCATCAATTTCTCAATACATTCTACAAAATGTAGCTACTACATACTTATATGGAATCCTTAGGATCTTCATGGGGTAATAATGTTATTAGATAAATCGATAAATGCGGACATAAACTAATATCCCTAGATCCACCTAGATCTAGAACAAAACACGACAGGACATGGCGCTTTCCCTAGGCTCTAATCATCAAATTTACTACCAAACAAAAGATGATAGACATACCTTTAAATGTCGCTTCCTTATGTCTTTGTTGTTCCTATTTCACTCAAGTGCTCTTGTGATATTGATCCTTCAGTGAGACACAAACCAACCAAAGTGAAAGTAGTAAAGTATAGTCAATGAAAACCTATGCATATGATAAAGGAATTATGCAATAAAATAAAGATAATTCTATGGGAAAGAAACATGCCACTGTATTATATTAATAATAGGAAGAGAGATTACAACTAGATGCCTTGATGTCGTAAGGTTCCTTCCAAAAATTCCTTGCTTCCCACACACTTTTGATCCAAGAATTCTGAGACTATAGATCTAACATCTATCTTGACAAAAAAAAAGCTCAAAGCCACTCTAACCAAGCTAATAATTCCAATCCAAATCCAACTCAATCAAGTTTAATCCCAAGCCAAGCTCCAAAACCAACTAACTTTCTCCATGAGAGCTCCTCTCCTTTTATAAGTTGAGGAGGTTAGGATGATCCCACTAAATCATGAAAGCGAGTAAGATCCAAACCATTCGGAGACCACCTCACCATAGATGCTTCTCTTTCTAGAAGCATCGAGAAAATTCTCATTTTTCCCACGTACGAAGGCCGTTGTGACCTATCTATAATGCAGCCTATGGAAACTCCATGCCCTAGCTATAATACAACCTACAAAAATCAGGCATTTCCGCACCCTAGCTATGGTGCAGCCCATAGAAATCCTCCAAAATAGGGTTTTTACAAAAGAAATCACAACTTCATCTCTCCGAAAAAATTATTCTCCCTTCTTTTTTTAGGAATCCAGGCCACTGACCCTTTTGAAGGAAACAGATAGGTTTACAACATTAACTATCATGAGGGTGATGAAAATAATGTGTAACAAATAATCACATTGCTTGGTCATGAAATTATTATTGAGGGTCCATCAATTATTCATGACATACATGAGATATAAAGGAAAGTGATTCATCTAGTAATTAGTGAGCTCAATTTCTTCATCAGGAACTTTGTAACACATTCTAAGGACTAAAGCGATGAAGGAAGAAATTGTTTTTTCCTAGTCATCCATTATTAATCGATTATCCACATCAGTGTGTTAGATAATCCAATAAATGGCCTCGACAAAAAGAAACATAGATACACATGCATATTGTGGATCCTATATCATATGATGTTTTTGTGGATGCCCAAATCCTAGTCTCCAACTGGAAATTCAGGATAGAACTTGTTTTGGAACATTTGGTATATTTTGTTGATTAAGGTTGGTTGTCATTGATGTCAACCCTTGAAGAAAGACCCGTAGCACAAAGGTTTGGGTAATGGACCCAATATTGTTTGATGTAAATATGACTCATTATTTCTTTTTC
>JASDQU011026551.1:17140-32125 GCA_032191745.1 Picea mariana
TTGAGTCCAAGGTGCATGGAAAGATTGATTTTGAGAAATTGTAGGCCAGGAAGGATCCTGGTTTACACCCTGTCCCTATCCAACAGGACAATATCCTCTTCCATACTGATTCATAAAGGGTTGTAAGGGAATAGACAGTGAGGAATCCGCTTGCGAAGAGAAAGCGACATGACAAGGGTTACTCACATGAGGATATATATTTCCCCCAGGCGAAGGAAATTCATGAGGGGGTTTTCCCATACTATAAAAATAACTCCCCTCGGATGAAACACTGAAGGACAGACAGAGGTCCGCCATGGGAAAAGTTTTCGTAGGAACTAACATAGCAGAAGAAGGATAAGTGGACAGAGTGTGATAAGTAGAATGATTGCATAATTGGGCACTTACTTCTCTCATAGTGGATTCATAAGAAGATTCCAACCTCCTATCATAAGAGGTCTTTGAAGGATATGACTCCCACCAAATGGAGAGGGATAAGAAGGAGGCATCATGCCCCCAGACCCAAAACTTTTATTCGCATAAGGAGGTGAGACAGAGGATGGTAAGTGTGAAGACATATCAAACATACCATGAGAAAAATGATTAGGGACCCAAGGCGTAGACTGAGTACCATAATTCTTCATACCATAATGAAAAGTGGAAGGATCCGTCCCCATGAAATGAGTGAATTTCATGGGGGGGGTATCAGTAAACGAGGGAGCAAAAGGAACTCCATTGTTCATTATAATGAAGACTTAGTACAAAATGCTAAGGCCAACTAGTAGTCAAAGAGTACTCCAAAAGTCAAACGACCAATATCCATGCAAACAGGCTAAAGTGGCTGAGTGGCCTCCCTCGCTAAAGAAGGTGTGTCTCATCCAAGAGGGACATGAAACTCCCTTCTAAAGTTTGGAGGTAATAGAATCAGTTATAAGGGCCCTCGTAGACTTAACAACTAGTCGATCAGATCCCCCTAGAGAGGTAATCTTCCATAAAGGTTGTGTGATGTCCAACCCCTATCTGACTCAGAATACAAGCAGAATAACCCATGCAAGTAATCTATGAGAAACCTAAGTCATGCAACTAATCAACCATTGTATAACTGATGCATAGCTGAATAATCATAAGTCTGGATTACCGTATGAGAAGGGTAGCAAAGCCGGAAACCTTGAAAGTGTCACCTCTCACAGAGGTATGGATACTAGCAAGATCCCCAAATACAAATAAATCCACAGAAATATCTCTGACGCTTGTTGAGTATCTAGGGGTTATCCCTTCAACAAACTGCGTTTGACCTCGTTCTTAACTCTGGTGTGAGTGGAGCCTCCTGATATTACCAATTATACAATGGATTTCTCAACTCCCTGTCTCAAACACATATGTTGATTTAATTTCCTTGGAGAATTTTACTCACAAAATCCTATTCCAAGGCACTAAATCCTAGGCTAGATTGTGCACCCTAAACAATAAAATCGTTACTAATCAATTTTAGTTTAAAGCGTAAATTTTATTGGTCGTGATTACTCAAAAAGGTATGGAAATGAAACTCATGGTGTTATGACTCTGCATAAAAATAAAAATAGATATAATGCAAAGACTAACTTTAACTTTTCAGTGAATGATATGATAAATAAAAATAGTGCAATCTTCAATTTTAACTCTGCAATTCAAAAGTAAAATGCGATCTTTCGCTAAATGTGCTAAGCTAATGATAAAGGTTCCAAGACAAAAATACCAACCAATGAAAAATACCTAATTTTTTTTATTTTCAATGTATTAAAAAGAAAATGCATGGAATGATAAGCGACTTGATATATAACTTCTACTGTGTCTAAAATAAATCACTTGAGTAGAACACCAAGCAGCTAAGAAGACAACCCAACTACCAAGGACAAATCAAAAATGGAAAACAAAGAGAAAGATGCCACCCAAAAATTCAACTCCAAATAGGTTTCCTGTCATCCCAGATAATCTCAACAGGTACCATAGAGACCTAAGAAGGCTCAGTGATCCTCAAAACCTACCCAGTAGTCACTAAACCAAGCAATCAAGCAAGGTGAAGTGGTATATGCGACTGTTCAAGAGAAAAGAGCGTATATACGCCTCTTGCAGTGGGACAAAAATCATGTATACGCAGATGTCAGGGAAAAAAGGGCGTATATCTTTTAAACCAAGGCTAGGCAAGGGTAAAAGGTTGAAAAACTCAAACCCTGAGTGAAAAGACTCTGTCCAACTGTGATACGACAAGAAACATAAAGGAAAAAGAGCAATGTAAGAAGAAAAAATACTTCAACCCTTAGAAGGAAGATCTTCCCCAGTGGAGTCACCAATTCAATTACAAGGGAAAAACTCTCTATGGCCAAGGGTAAACCACAACAAACATGTATGACTACAAAAATCAACTCAATTGAAACATGTGCTATATAAACTAATGTGCAATACGAGGAAGAATCCTACCTCGATCCAATCATTTGATGTCGTTCCACCGTTGAGCACTTTGACCCAAAGCTTTACACCTGCAAGAAGTTCTCAACAAACAAGTGATGCAAGTATATAATGACAATATAAAAATGAGTTAGCACATCAGATAACAAAATCCATTAATAAACATTACAAACATGCCCATGGATAATAATCATATATTTGCACGATATCGATAGGACGAGAAAGGAGTATTTCTATTAATAATTGATCAACAGAAGTATCAACATTATATACTTCTGTGTCAGCATGGTTCAAAACCAAGAAACCAAGTTCCTTCCAACTGGGTCTCCACCACTTCAATTCTCCACCAAAGGCAAGCTCATAGAAAAGAGGTAATGAGGTCCTCTTGACAATAAGGAAATATCTTGGGGGCTGAACAATGTGTTCATACTTGAGGGACAAAGGGATGCAGACTCAATATGAAGTAATTTCTCCAGAGTAACTTTTCTCTCAAAGTTGAATGCTTTCTCCTCCTTTTCCATAGCTCGAAATTGTGCTCTTATAGCCTCCAGAATGCAACTGAAGGGCCGAGTCGGAACGTTTCCAGTATAGGGAAGACCAAAGACCAGAGATCTTCTTTCATGACATGGAAAACCAACCTCATTTTGTATTTTCTGGCACAAATCCTGATATACGTGAGTTGTAGTGGAGCAACAAGTGTATACACATATTGCAAAGCAATTAGGAAGCATATATGTGGAAAAATATATATTTTTGGCTCTGGATTTATCAAAAAGGGGTTGATAAGTCTGCATAGGGAAATGGAAAAAGGCCCTCTGTGAAAGATAGGAATGGTGAGGCAAATCTTGCTATAACAGCTACAAGGTCAAGACTCATAAACAACATGATGCCTCCACATATATGGTTGGCCTAATAGAACATCACAAACTTCCAGTGGGGCAACATCACACAATACCTCATCCTTGAATGGCTTGATGTCATAGGACATGTGACACTACTGGCTGACAAGAAGATATTGACCCTGGAAAAGCCACCCGATGTTGTATGGTTGTGGTTGTGGTGTTGTTGGAAAATCCAACTGCTTGACAACCTTTGTTGAGATGATGTTCTTTTGCCTTCCAATATCAACAATAAAATGGAGTGGGGTCCCATTCACCCACATCTATGAATGGAAGAGTCGCTCCCCCTCCTCATGATCCTCTTCTGGTTGGATTATTTCAGTTGTGACAGTAGCAGTGGGTTATGCATCAATGATTTGTCTTCTTTTATTATTTTCTGAATCAGGGTCCAAGTCAGGGTTTGTCTTTTTGTCTTTGAGCTTGGCCTGCAATGACTGTATTGAGCGACATTCATCGGTGTTTTTCCAAGGGTTTTTGTGGAACTCACACCACTTTCCAGTGTCTTTCTTAGACTTCCCATTACCTTTATTTTCCTGCATCTGGGTCTGGCTCTCTTGAGGTTGGCCTTCCTTGCTCTGTCCATGCTTCTCCCACTTACTTTGTTGCTTTAATTTTTGTTCAATTTTGACTGCATATCGATAAGAAACTCGCAATGAGTAGATGTCCAAGAAATCCATCTTTGTTTGGATGTACCTGTGTATACCATTGTGGTACTTCAAAACCAGGTGTCGCTAAAATTCTTTGATACCCAGCTTTGAGCACAAGGTATGAAATATGTTAGTGTACTTTGGCACCATCTGGTCTCTTTTTTGATGTAGAGTTGTCCATATCATGTATTGGTCACCATAGTTTCCGACAAGGTAGAAATCCTCCTTTAGGGCATCTACAAAGGCTTTCCAAGTGGGTTCTCTCCCAAATAGTGTAGATTCATCCCTGGTGTACCTCTCCCAGTAACCTTCCCACCAAGATATGACATGGGGAAGGGATTTAAGGAGTGCGAAGGTGATCTTTTCATTGTCGGAGATTTTTTGGACAGAGTAATAACCTTCTAATAGATTCAACCATTTTTCTAGAGCATTTGCATCTATCTAGCCTTCAAATAAAGGGATATAAAAATTGACTTGTACCTTGAAGGGTGTCGCAGGTGCAAAATGGTTGCTTGTTAAAGATGCCTCAAGTACCGCCATCGGTATTCTTCAAAGGATCTGAGCCAATTTTTCCATCATCTTGTTCCTTTGTTACATAAGGGCTTCGTCAAGCAACGTCTTGAAAGGTTCTCCTGATCTGTCATCTCTCTTTTCTTTCACCATGAGAGGTCACTTGGGTTAGTGAGAGTGGTTGTCCTCAAGCGAAACTAGCTTGATACCCAAATTTCCATACCTTGACCTTGTCAGAGACCTTCTCTAAGAAATGACAAGGAGCAGACTGATCTGATACCACTGATGTTATTTTGAGAACGACATGAAGACATAAATATAACCAAGATATAACAATGAAATACACAAAAATATAGAACAGAACACAAAAATACAATGAAACCCAAATTCTATTACTGAATAAGATAGAAAAACATTGTAGAAAACAAACTGGTAGATTGGGGTAGCCTATCTATGAAAGAAAAGTGATGTTGGTTATGATTCATTTAGAACAAGCTTTACATCACACTCCATTGCATCCTTAAAGGGCCTCCTTCACCTCAATTACATATGAGAGAGTGAGAGGGGAACAATTCCCATGATGCATGTGGGATAAATTGGACTAAGTTTATAAAATTCCATAGGCATGTAAAACACTAGGACTTCCCAAGTGGTCACCCATCCTAGTACTACTCTAGCCTGAGTGCTCTTAATTGTCGAGTTCTAACAGGATCTAGTGAATTAATGTTATGTTGTAGGCATGTACATAAGACCACTAAGAAATCATTAAATGATGTCTGTAATTAATAAATGAAGATGACATTACATTCCATTCCCATCAAAATGGTGAATATCATGGTTTATCAAAACCACGGGCTCAAAATGGTGATTCAGTGGAAGAGGTGGATGGCCACTAAGATCCATCTAGATCAAGTTATCTCTATATTTCTCCTATACACCATATAATTATAGATCCTGAAACCTTCCAGAAAAAAAATTGTAGTGAAAATTCCAAGAATACTTGTTTTGAAGAAGCTAGTCCTGAGGATTGTCTAGATCTAATACCAAATATTAAGAACCAAATATCAAAATAGCATTAAAAACCTTAGAACAAGTACTCCACGCCTTGAAAAAGAGATAAATTCATATAATAATCCTCTTAGAGGGGGAAACCTCCTTATACATTACATGAATTCACCAATACAAGATGATTCCAAATGAAAAGGTCTCCTTGGTATATATAGCAGACCATGAGATACAATTACAACTAATTGACCCAAGCCGATTTGCAACAAATAGAAATACTATTGTAATATTCCCCAATTAAGGGGTAATGTGCCACAATTTAGGGCTTAACACTTTAAAATTCTCTAACGGCATCAACACAGGTCTGCATATTTCTAGTTAAACCTCCACGCAAAATTCCAAAAGTACCAATTCCAAAGGGAGATTATACTCAACATCCTCATAATGAAATATACACCAAAGGATGAAAAATCAACAGTAACAAAAATTGTCATAGTGATAGAGGAGAAGCAATGTAATTCTAAGGAAAATGACTAAAGAGGATATCTGAACCCCACGATGATCAACCACCAAACTTGAACAATCAGATTCTCCAATGTCTGAGCCAGTCGCTACGTTAGACAAAATGCACTATAGCCAAAATCCATGATGACACACCAACGCTAGAAGAAAAAATTGAATTGTAACTGATGTCTTGTGCTCTCATCATTACAAATAAAATAAAGACAAATATTTGTAAATGAAAGATCATGGGATAGGCGAAAGGTCAAGAGTCATGTTGAACCTCAATAAATACAAGAATTGTATCAAACGAAAGGGATTTTGGATATTCAAACATTGTACACTTCTAAAATGCTTTGGGAATATAGTGTCAACTAAAATTGGAGGGTTTTCCTTAGATTTTTCATGTACTATTGTTGAAACTGTTAATACGGAGAAGTACTCAAGGGAAACTTTTGATAGAGAGAAGGACTCACATGTGTTGTTGTTTTGTTGCAAACTATTTCAAGTAGAATGTTTATTGTTCACATGGGTTGTAAGAGAACGTTTGTTTATGGACTATTCTGATGCAATATATGGTTTCTTGCAGTTGTGTTACTCTTTCTTATATTACATGTCTCGAGAGAATGAGTTGCCAATGTATGTGATATAGTGACTTGGACTAGTCTGGTTATATATTCATGTGCATGTGTTATCTGACTTTATTTCTTCATTTCAACTATCTGGGTGAATCTATTGGTAGATTTATTTTCATGTCAAAACTCATTCACTTACATTAATTCACTCCTATCTAAGATAGGGTATATTAGAAGTAGATTATATACCTTCATTTACATAGTCTTCATCTACATCTTCTATTTTCATAACCATCCATCATTCACCGTCATCGGTGGACCGGGATGCAACCGGTAAAACCAAACCAAAAATAGTTGCCAGGCCAGAATATGGATGGGTTTCCTATTCCAAACAGTGAGAGATCTAATTGGGACTTATTATCGGGGAGAAATACTTACTATTGTCGGGTGAATTTAGGCCTACCAACAAGTTGAATTCCATTTAACATTTTGAGTAACAACAACCATAAAAGGAACAAGTTAACTAATCTAAAAATTAACTAGAATTTTTCTTTAGTAGAATACGATCACAACTCTAGGTTCTAGGGTGGAGAGTAAATTCTCCAAAAAAACTGAAACAAAACTAGGAAAAATAATGAGAGAAAATCCATTAGTAATGTGAACTGTTTGTTGGGAAAGATCCTCTGACACAAGAGTCAAGAGGTAGGAGATGTCAAGAAGAGTGCTTGGACCAATCCCTAATATGCTCTATTGGTGGGGTTATGCGAGTCAAGTGGGAATTCCTCAAGGTGAAACCACTATATGAGTTTCTTCAGGACTAATACATGTGTCTTATGTTCCCTCCCCATTCACAAAATCCCCCTCCCACAACCATTCTTCCCAACGACCAAATGCTAAGTGGTAGCCCTAGTTTCTTTTCCTAGGTTACCTTCCCAAGCGATTGCAGTGGTGGTACTATTAGTACCTGAGACAAACCTACAACACATGATTTTGGATCCTTAGGAGGGTACTTGGTTGTGTTCGGTACTTGAAATTATAGAATTCCATCATGGACTAGTTGTGGGTAACTGTCTCTCATTTCTTCATTGACGACCTCATCTCCCATCTCTAGAATATCCATAATTGTTTTCTCCCTCTCATACGGGAGTTGTTTGCTTGCTCTTATATTATAGGGAATTTGGTAGTGTGTTCTCTTTGATATAGAAGACCCTGGATTGTTTTTGTGTCTATGGAAATAGTTTTGAATCCTTCCAATCAAGGAACCCCTTTACATGGGGATCCTCGTCCTTTTCATGCTTTTGGATATATTGTTCCTCCTTACATTTCTACATTGAGTCTTCCCAGATTAACTATAGGGTTACTCGTATGGTTGTTTTACACTCCAGTCATCTCGAATTCTCTTGGTGCTTCGAATGCAAATCCTCCACCCCAAGAACATCAAACTCATGTTGACCCTTTTCCTTCTTCGCCCATTAGGTCTTCTTCCCTTTCTTCTTCCTCACCTGGTGAAAGTCTTAATGATAGTAACCAGGAGGATAAGAAGTAGAAGAAAATGAATATTAAGAAGAATATAAATAAGAAAGAAGGAAATTAACCAACCACTTTTAATCATGTTGGGAATGTTGATGATATTAGAAATCCTACCAACAAACGTCGCAAGCCTAAATTCCCTTGTAGGATTTGTAAGTGTGACAACATTCTTAAGGGTTTCCCTAGTCTTCCCAAGGTATTAGAAGTGTGGTCCATGGGTTCCCAACAACCCACGTCGACAGCCTTTGGAAATCATGTTTATGAAAACCCATCAACCAGTGATCATATGGTTAAGGTTCAAAATTCCTTGCTGGTTATGCAAGGAAATGCACCATACTTACCTATGCCCTCATATGGATGAAGCTTCAAAATTGTTGGAAGAAATTGTTGTTTCCCAGCAATAACCTCTAACTTCTTCCCATGAGTCCTCCCCCGACCCACCATTGGTTGATGAAGTGGTCAGTCCAATTCAATCCTCAGTCGATCCCACTCTTCCCTTGAAGAGTGAAGTGGATATCACTCAGGTTTTTCTTATCACTTCAGATTTATCTGGACAAGGGGTAATTTTACCCATTTCAATGGAACCCCTCTATTGGATAGGCATTTTGGATGAGAATAAATAATTTTTGGGAAATAACCCATAGCACAGGAAAGAGGAAAAGGAAATACTAGAGAGTGTGGCAAGCGAGCGTAGTTCAACACTAAATTAGGGAAAAGAAGCAGTTCAATGCTAAAGCAGGAAAAGTAGTAGATCGACACTAAAGAAGGAAAAATGGTTATGACCCATTATGGTTTTTGGGATATGTAGTTACTAGGACTTTTATCACTAATTATTTGTTTAAATATGTAAAGGGTTGGGGAAGATGAGGCTGGCTTCTAGAGAGAGAATAGGCTGAGAGTAAGAAAGTAGGTTTCTCATGATTGAAGGAAAGAGTTATGAAGAGATAGGTTTGCACTACAGAGAAGTTGGGCATGTTTGGGGTTTACAATATATTGTATCTTTTGTAAGTGCAGGGCACAAGCCTGAGATGGTTATTACATGAAGACTAATGCAAGAAGACATCCATTGTGGATGTAGCCCAAGGATTGGGTGAACCACGTTAAAATCATGTGTTTCCCATGTCTGTTGATGTAATGAATTTTGGATTTTATGTTTAGGCATGAATAATATAGATATGTTTAACAAATGATTGATGCACAATAACAATGAATGATTCAATAGCTTGGTTGCGTGGTGATCTATATTATATTGTTTCTGCACACTAGGGTTTAAGATACTGAATGAATCTTGTATGGGTTAATCTTGCACAACTATTCTAGTAAAAGTAATGATTGTTATTTAATAAAAATTGCACAATGGGTTTTTTAATTGGTAAAAGGGATGTTAAATAAGGATATTTTTCACAGGGTGAATAAGTATTAATGGTTATGTTGATGGCCTCCCTTCCCATCATCCCTGCAAAAACTTGGTTCCGGCAGCCTAGTGGATACCTCGGGTGATATTTCACTTGCATACATGTGATGTTGAAAGGGTCGATGTATAATGGTTTTGTTGGTTTAATAACTTGAACCTAGGGTCATATAACTGCGTGTCAACAAATGGTTCCATTGTCGGAACCTGAAATCTGTAATTGAGGGAATATTTTGGAGATTGACTAAGAAAGAGATCCTCGAATGGATGGAAACAAAGGAGTGAGAATTTTCCCAAGAGTAGAATAGAAACCCTCAGATCATTGACAAACAATGGTTGCAAAGATACGTGTACACAGATCTACATGAGATTTTCTTGGGTGAAGTTTCAAATATTTTAGTTGAATTGTTAGAAAGGTTAGTGGAGAATGTTGGAAGATACCGAACTGTAGCTCCGAGGAACTGGACCCCTAATTTGGTATGACAATTGAATTATGTAATCAATACTACTTCTCGTGCAATTTATTTCTGGTTGAATAACATACTAGGGGTTATGTTACAGAATTGTAGTGGATTGTACCCAGTCGTATAGTGTTGTAGAAAGGGATTTCTTTAAAGGTCTGTGCAAAAGGTTTCTGAAAGCATTGGGTGCCTGGATAAAGATTTTTTTGTGCGAAAAATGTGTGATGAAAATGGAATCTTATTTCTAGGGGGCTTCACGCACATAGGGAAATAGGGGGATGACCAAGGGATTGTATGAGGGTAGGAAGGAATGAAGAAAGAACTGAATAAGGAAGGAAGGGATTGAAGATGCAAAGAAATGATGAAGGTGTATTAGAAGAAGAAGATGAATTTGGAGTATTCAATAGTGGGAGAAGATACAAGAGGTTGAAGATACAAAATACAAGATGAATTTCATTTTACAGTTTCAGCTTATTTCCTTATTGAATAGAAAACCAATTTCACTATATCTCTATTATTCTGTGTTAATCATATTTTAATAATCTATATTCATTTCGTTCTTCTCATAAAATACGGATCATTGGTATCAAAGTGGTATGCTCCTTGTCGTCTTAATGCATGCCCCCAATGCAGTCAGGGTACAAATAATTGGGTATCAATCTTGTTTCTCTTGCAGACAAAAGCCCTCACACGCCCAAACGACCTCTCATGGCAGGAGAAAATAAAGATGACGGGACAAGAGACCCTTTCAAAATATTTCTTGATGAATCCCTCATGCAACAAAGGAACAAGATGATAGATAATTTTACGCAAATCCTTTGGCGACTACCAACAGACTATGCATCTTCCTTGAGCAGAGGCGCATCCCCCTTCAAGGTACAAATAAACTTCAATATTCCTATATTTGAAGGTCAGATAGACACAAATGTTGTAGACAAGTGGTTGAATCTACTAGAAGGGTATTTTTTTTTCCATAACTTTTCAAATAGAGAAAAAATTACTTTTACACTCCTCAAAGCCATTCCCAATGTCAAATATTGGTGGGAATATTTCTGTGAAAAAAAGGAAACAAAGGAACCCTCATTATTTACAATCACAACCACCCAGGAATCCTTCAGGGATGCTATTAAGGAACAACACTACCATGTCAGAAGTTATCATGACTTGTATACCAAATGGACCATACTGCAAAAAGAATGAGACCAAGCAGTGCCAGATTTCATAAATATATTCCATACCCTCCACACCAAGATGGGTATCAAAGATTCAGAGCGACATCTAGTGCTCAAGTATCATGGTGCTCTGCATAGATACATCCATACTGAAATGGAATTTTTGAACATCTCTTCCTTGGGCACGACCTACCAATATGTCATCAAAATCAAGAAGAATCTCAAACAAAAGACACGACAATTTGGGCTTGGGAACCCCTCACAGCAAAAACCAGGAAAGGGCGGCCCCAACCTATAGAACAAAGGATAGATCAAAGATGGACAATATCAGGACAACCAGTCCAAGCCACAAGCAAATAAGTACACCGGAAAGACAAAGAAGGATACTGGGAAGTGGTGTGACTTCCATAAGAGCCCTTGGCATAACACTGCTGATTGTCATTGCTGGCCTAAGTGAAAGCCTCTAAATCATATGTGGGTTATGAATCTAATTCATATCCATAAAAGGGAAAATGCATCATTGACACGGAACCCAGTTCCACTGTTTCTACCACCAAGCTTCAACCTGGTGAATCAGACGAGCCAGAAGAAGGAGAGAGCCTTTTGCATTTGTAGATGTGGGTAAGAGGAACCCTGCTACACTTCATTGTTGATAGCAGTAGCCAAAAGAACCTCATCTCAGCAGAGGTCATCAAGTGGCTGGCCCTACCGATAATGCCGCACCCGCAACCCTACACCATTGGATGGCTCCACCAAGGAAGCGATCTCTATGTCAGTCAATAGTGTTGCCTATCGTACGACATCAATCCCTTCAAAGATGAAGTATTGTGTGATGTTTATCCTCTTGAATTTTATAATGTTCTTTTGGGCCAAAATTATTTATGGAAACATCATGTTGTATATGTGTCTAGGCCTCGTAGTGTTATTATTACTTTGAACAGAAAATTGTACAGGATACCCAAGGCAGACCCTCCTAGTGATATTTCCTTGACATGTTCCAAGCAATGCAGGAAGGTCATCTCTCAAACTGGGAAATTTGTCTTCTTCATGATTCACTCTCAGAGTAATCGAAAAAATATGAGCCACATCAAGGGCCTCCACGACCGATCTCTCCTCACAACAAAAGAAAGTGGATAATTCCATTGAAGAATACTCAGATATCGTCTCCTCTCCTACCGAGGTACATATGAATTGCAAGGTCAAGCATCCCATCGATTTGATCCCAATCACACCACTACCCAATGGACCAGTCTACCATCGCTCTCTATTAGAAAACGAGGAGATCAAGAGGCAGATCCAAGAACTACTCCAAATGTGGAACATCCATCCTAGCTCATCACCTTGTGGGAGCCCAATCATACGGGTGTAGAAGGAAGATGGGACCTAACGACTCTGCATTGATTACCGAGCCCTGAATAAAATCATAGTCCAGAACCAATACCCGATTCCCCAAATCAACGACCTCCTTGATCAGCTCACGGGGGCCAAATACTTCAGTAAGATTGATCTAAATTCTTTCTACCACCAGGTTCCAATAGAATAGACATATGTATGGAAGACAACCTTCAAGTCAAAAGAAGGTCTTTTTGAATGCTTGGTCATGCCCTTTGGTTTGACAAATGATCCAACAAATTTTATGAGGATGATGGACGATATCCTGTGACCTTTCACCAGTAATTTTGTAGTGGTGTATCTAGATGACATCCTCATCTACAACAATACTTGGGAAAAATAGTTGCAACATATTCAACAAGTTCTGCACACCTTGTAGTAGCAAAAGCTATATGAAAAGTTGGAAAAATGCTCCTTCTACATGGACAGAGCCCATTACTTAGGCTACATCGTTAATCAACATGGTTTGCATGTGGATTCAACAAAGATCCAGGTCATCTGTGACTGGCCAGCCCCAACCACACTCATTGAGCTTTAGAGATTCTTGGTCCTTGCCAATTTCTATCGCAGGTTTGTGTTGGGATTCTCTCATATCGCATGGGCCCTCAACCAAGTAACCAGGGGTGGTTGTAAGGAAAAATTTATGTGGGGCCTATCCCAACAACAAGCCTTCGATGACTTGAAACAAAATTTGTGCTCATCCCTAATACTTTCATTACCGAACCTGCAACATCCCTTTGAGATTGAGATGGATGCTTCAAACTATGTTGTGGGCGTCATTCTGACTCAACATGGCCACCTTGTGACGTATCATAGTGAGACACTATCAGATGATGTACATAAGTACCCTACTTACGACAAAGAAATGCACTCCATTGTTCAATCCTTCCACCAGTGGATACATTACATTCTTGGGAAGGAGATAGTCATCCACACTGATCACAAGCCACTATAGTCCATGCAGGCCCAAGGAAAATTGCAAAATGACTGCCATTAGAAGTGGTCCACATACTTACAATAGTTCCACCTCAAAATCAAGTATAAAAGAGGAAGTACCAACCGAGTTAGTGATTTCCTCAGCCAACTTCCATTCATGACACTCACCATGATGCTAGACTCTTGCAGCCATGAGACATCTGGATGTCCCCACCTCTATGAGATAGACCCCGACTTCTCCACCACCTACCAAATGTTGGGAGAAAAATCAATGGTCGCTAATTTCCATCTTTAGGACAGGTTGTTGTGTCGTATGGTACATCTATGTGTTCCATCAAGCAATCACGTGAAGATGATTTGGGAATCTCACTATAGTTGGGTGGTAGGTCACTTTGGCATCGAAAATAAAGTGGCAGTGCTATAGAAACATTTCTACTGGCTGAAACTTTGACAGGATGTCGGCAAGTATATCAAGTTTTGCACTGCCTGCGTTATTTCCAAATCAACCACTAAGAAACATGGCATGTACACCCATATGCCTACTCCTGACAAGTCATGGGAATCCATCTCAATGGACTACATGTCGAGCCTCTCGTCCACCAAGAGAGGCAATGAATATGTTTTTGTGGTTGTTGATCGCTTTTCCAAGATGGGGATTCTAGCCGCCGGCAAGAAGAACATCACTGCAAAGTCCACTGCCAAGCTCTTCTTTGAATGCATATAAGTACACTTTGGGATCCCAAAAACCATTGTCTCATATTGGGGTAGTCGGTTCCTTAGTACATTCTGGTCAAGCCTCTTGTCACTCCTAGATACCAAGTTCATCAAATCCACTTCCTTCCACCCCCAGATAGATGGCCAAACTGATGTCGTCAATCATATGATAATACATATTCTACGTATGTACAATTCCAAGAACCCTCGTAGATGGGATGAGAATATTCCCTATGTCCAACATAGCTACAATCGAACCTTACATAGCTCAACTGGCCACATCCCATTTCAGGTGGGTTTGGGATTCGAGCCATTGGTCCCCATGGATGTTGCACTACCCCTGGCGACAACCTCAACTGACTCGTCCCTTGCTCTACCAGAAGCTGACAAAGCCACCCGGTTTATTGATCCAATCCATCAGACCCACCAATAGGTTCAGGATATTTTACAGAAGTCCAATGCCAAGTATAAGCAACATCCAGATCAACACCGGATGCCACATAAGTTTCAGGTGGGTGACAATGTTTGGTTGCACTTGCAGAAAGAACGCTTTATAGGACCCCATCGAAAGCTTCTCCCACTCTAGTATGGGCCATACACCATCACCAAGGCTATGGGTGAAAATTATTTTGTGCTCAACATTCCCCCTTTCCTTGGCCTGCACCCAATCTTCAACGTGGCTCTCCTTTGACCATATTTCCCACCATTATTTGATACCTCGGAGATAACAGAGTAGTTGACACCAACAGAGCTCAACCCTGACTGCATCAAATGGGCATCCAGTGATCATATTTTGGACACACAGATC
>JASDQU011026552.1:21539-31721 GCA_032191745.1 Picea mariana
GGCAGGATAGGGCCTAATTAAATATAATATAATAATATTATTCAACTCTCTCTCAGGTAAACTATTCTTCAAAGTTACAATATTTCAAAAACATGAAAATGAAAGGAATCTATTAGCATAACATCCAACTCTATCAGGTCTTTAAAGCAAGGAAACTCCCTCTCCAAGACAAGTGTCTCACCAGGAGTTAAATTCAACATGAGTTTCCTCATTTGATGGGGGAACATTTATTCCTAAGGGGGATGACTGATCCAGGTGGATATTATTGGCCACCCATCTATTCCATCGACTTATAATGGTTCCACATATTGTTAGCTTTACTATAGTATTTCATGTCCCAAACTTTCGATGTGTTTTATCCATTTYCCTTATGTTTTTGACATTTGAMATAGGCCACATAATTTTTAATTGTGTGGCCTACCAACGACATATAACATGGTTTAATCTTTGTATTGGACCAAGAAATCCCCTAAATAGAGTTTGTATTCCAAAGTTGCACCCCTAGGAAGTAAACATATCAAATAGCCTCCTCGAGGCCCACATTTCTTTTGCCACATCATTTCCTAGGGTTAAGGCTTTTGCTCTTTAGGATTTTTGGATCTTAGGGCATCATAATTTATGTTAAAAAGACAATTTTGGCCTCTTGTAAGGTCTTCTTATAAATGAGTGTCATTGACACATCTCTCTCTTTAGAGATAAGCTACCACCATTCTAGCTAGTTTGTATTACTTTGCATTTTACAATATTTTTCCATTTCATTTAATAATATAATTTTAGTTTTGTTGTATTAATGTGTTCTCTACAATATCTATATATTTTTCCATTTATATTTATGCCTTGATTATGTTCATGTTCTCTACATATTTCAGATCGCATTATGGACAATTAATGATGAATGATGCATATAATATAGTTTAGCTTTTCAAACATTATGATTACATATACATGAAAGTTATTCTATCCTCCCCTTTTCTTTTAATGGAAGTTGGTTCGTCGAGTTTGTGTTTAATTAAACAGGGTGAAGAAATATACCCTCATTATCTATTGAGTCTTTTGATATAATAGACACCCTTAGTGACTTTTTAAAACCTATAATTAAAATTGAGACTTTGTACAAATTAATGAAGGGAGCACATGGTAGGTTTAGGGATGGGCAAGGTCACATCAAAATATGGACTTATGGTATTGCTAAGGATATATTCCCAACCATATATCAATTCTTATATTTTATGGTTCAATGTGCCAAATATTTTGATCCTAAGAAAAGAGTCACTCTAGGCATATATAACGAACAAATCTTATTTCCCGTGTCTGCCTTAGTCATTGAGAAAATGTTTCTTGTAACCATAGGAAACACCCTTGTAGATATTAGTACCTTGGTTAATTTGTTTGTTTTTCCATCCACGTCAAAAAGGAATTACTTCGTTAATATCTCGAAAATAGATAAAGAACCCCTAGTCCTCCCAAACAGTCTCGTTTCTCAACACATCAAGGGAAGTCATTTCTATGTGGTAATTAATAATGGGGTACACATATGGTAATTAATAGAGTTCAGAGTGGGATATTGGTACACATATGAGGATTTTATAATGATTAGGTTTTATGGATAAAAATTGGAACCTAACAAATTACATGTTTTTCTTACTCCCATATTTTTTGCCCCAAAGACAAAGAATTGATTTAGATCAATTGCACTTTGTTTGTAGGTGTTATAGGGAAAATGGTATGGGCTAGTATTTTAATTCCCCGACTAGGGGTTGGGTTGGGTTCGGTACTTGTAGACAGAGCACACTATTTCTCTATATCCTTATTTCCTAATTGATACTTTTATAAGTGAAATGACAAGTAGGAGAGAGGAAATACCCGATAAAATGTTCTTGCTTCTTCACTTTGATCGATGGTTTGATAGATGGTTCTCCAACATGAATATCATTCTAACACTTGCACACTCATAATAAAATTCCATGCAACATAATTATATTCAAAAGCATCAATTAAACTTATAATAGGTATGTAGTTTCCAACATCCAATTCTACAATGCAAATACAAAACTATCAATTATGAATTGCAACAAAAAAATGGATGGAGTGGGGAGGGGGAAGAAGAAATATTTGTATATTCAAATTAAGAATTTTACAACAATGATATATATACTTGCATTTGTCACTGACAACCTCTTCATCCAAACCTAGGTTCCTCCATCCTTAGGCTCCTTTCAAACTCTCTCATATAATAAAGATGAGAATCTCTAATCAATAGAGGAGCCAAGGGATGGCTCTACAATACATATGACCATTTTAAGGGTGCTTTCATGTTGCTAACTAACAATTAGCAAGCATTTGTAGGTTGCTTCAAGACATAACAAGGAATGATTGTGCAAAATATATTCATAAAGGTTCAACATTGTAGGTTTAGGAGATATTTATGGCTCAATCAAGATCTAGGGTTGTATTTGTCCAAAATCATGTGTAATAGATGCCCCTTAATGTGTGAGGGTATACGAGTAATTGATGGTCGAAATACGTTATAAGCCATGACAGGAGTTTGGTAGGAAAATCAAGGAGGAGTATAGTAGGATAAGGATTGAAAAATTACTTACAAGTCAAAATAGAGTATAAGACAACTCTCTTACCCATGGCGGGCATACCCATGCTCAAGTGGAAAAACAAGCATGGACACTAAAGAAAGTACAACATGGATCCATGAGGTATATAAAATAGAAGATCATGGCCACACATAAATGCATGGTGGAACCATGTCAAAATAAGATCATAACCACAATGAGATACACAATAGATCTATGTCTTAGTGTACATGATGAGAGAAACTAGAATTGCGCAAAGAACAATATGGTTCTCCATGGTACCATTGAAGCATAAATTAGTGGCACCGTAAACAAACTTAGGTGGTATCACCGATGAGGGATGCCACCATAGCCCAATGTATTTATTAAAAATCCATTGCAATGTACAAATCTATACCATGCACATAGATGTGTTGTAATCAAACACGGGAGAAACCATCTAGTCACCAGTGATTGATGAATATTGTAGCTAGTCGTGAGGTAACCCACTAATAATGTGTTTTTCTAGCAACAACCCCCCTTACTATTTTGGAATTCATTCTTATTAAGGCTAAAATATTATGGGGTCCCTCCTATTCTTGTTTACATTTTATTGCATGCACATAGATTTGCCTTCATTTTCAATTTTGGACGCCTAGAAGTTTATTTGGACTTCTCTGCGATCCTTCAGGCCAAACACTTCTAACTCCTCACAAACCTTCTTTTTTCATGGAATAAATTGTGCATGTTTTTTCTTGATATGTTATGAATTTTGCCTCTTAGCTTGTTGCATACAAAGAATATTTTCTTGTGATATAGTGCGTTTCACACATAAATTATTTTTCTACAACACTGCCTATTTCACATTAAAATTATCTTCACATGATCTACAAAGTTTCGAACGAGCCTTTTGGCGCATCTTCAATTTTTTTGTCGCACATACATTTCTTTTGTGTGACATGTCACACTCCATGAAGTTTTCCTTCATGTGACAAAAAAAATTTCCTAAGTAAAATCGCCTCCCCCTTTCATGGTGCCTTCGAAAGTTCCATCGTGGTGATATGTTGCACAAAAYCTAAGTTCATCCAACATGTTACGAAAAGATTCAACTTCATGTGATATGTCACATGATCTAACTTTATCTTCATGCGAAAAATTACTTTACGTGATACATCTTTAGACACGCGACACACACCAAAACTTTCATTGAATGTGAAGTGTCACATGAAAAAACAAAATCTTGCGACATATCACACATTTTTTTTGTGTAACATATTGCACACTGCCAAATTTTCTCCATCACGATATCACATTGCTAAAACATTTTTTTCACATGAAATGGTGACTATGCCTTTGATGTCACTACCAACCKACCTTTAAAAAAATAATAATAAACACATTTTTTTGTAGAGTAGTCTAAACGTTCTACCTTTTGGGGGTTTTCTAGCCACTTTTTCCGTTTGATTTTCCCCAAAATCCGGTGATGAATGGTTGGATTTGCAGATTTGAGTGGCTAAGTTTGTATAATCCAAGTTCCCTAGGGGTTTTTGAGCACACCAAATCCTTTTATGCATTCAAAAAGGCAATTTAAACAAAAAAAATTAGAGATTTTGTCCAAATTTACATCGTCGGATTCTGACCAATTCTTGCTAGAAAACCCAAAAGGTAGAACATTTAGCCAATGTCTTTTTTTGTTTACAAAACGATCATTGTAGGCTATATAACCCCAAAAACCTTTCACTATGGACTATTTTCTTTCCCATCCTGCACTTGACACCACATTGAAGAAACCGACCCCTATCCTCCATGTCAACATACGACACCATCCAACTCATCAGAAACCCTACCTTCATGAGACAAGTAAGCATCAAACTGTTCTTGGAATTGTTAATATAATTAATTATTTTCAAAGGAAAATAATAATCTAAAGGGAAGATATTTTTGAATAGAATGATAAAGTTAGCAACAAGATTGGCTAGACAAATTTCCCATGGGTTATCTTGCTTGTCGCATATGCCTAGGGATGGAATTTGATGGGTACTTTTCCCTTCATGGGGTGATTTGTCTATCAAATATCGTTTAAAAAAGATTCAAAAGAAAAATATCAATATCCCTCGTTAAAACTATCAAAACATGCATTGTGTTATAAAAACCATCAAATTGGAAGGCATTGTTTAGCTTTGAAACCCCAACCCTATATATGCCCAAAATTGCATGGAAACGTTACCTGGATAGTCATACACCCTCCTAGTTTGGCCGATCAGGGCCAGATTCACCATTTTCAAGAGAAAAGAACATATTTGGGGAAGTGTTCCTCTGTTATGATCCCATAATCTCGTCTCCTTTCACTATTTCAAATACAAGGGAATTCTTTTAATTACCTTCACTTTGATCCCATCATGTGATTTTAGAAATTCCTTCATGCTGAAACTCAACCAGAAAATAACCAGTTTTAATAGACCACCTCCTCTTAAATTAACATTCCTCTCATATAAGGACATGCATTGTTTGTGAATACTCATCATTTTGATATCCTATGTTGTTAATATGAGTGTATTGTGGAAACCTTCAAGTGAAGAAGTTGGAGAGAGACCATTATTGAAGTTAGCTCAGAAAAATAAGGGGAGGAAGCACAACCTAGCACCTCTGGCCCCATTTACAATGATACCATCTACATTATGGATAATATCGTGACATATCATTGACTGTATAATATAGTCGCACATGACGCTATGTTTTTGTGTGCATAAAACATCCATCAAATTGATGTTGATAACACAATAATAAGAGACACTAAAGGGAAATATGTTTCATCATTATATGCCTCAGTTCTACATACATGCTATAATATTCCTATCGAAGAGATTAAATTCACATATGAATGAATGTTGTAATGATATTTGGATTACAGAGAGGCAATAAAAAACTAGTGGATTTTGTTGGGACAAGAAAATAACTGTAGAGGATAACAAGGGATCCAAGAGTGGTGGTGGTGTCTAAATACATCATTGCACTGAAACACTTATGATCTTCATGATCCGATGATGATAGACTGATTCGAGGGATCATCTATAAATATGTTTGGTCATGGACCAAACGAAACAACCAAAGATCGTTTTGGTTGTACCTATCCATAAAATGTGGATCAAGAATCCAAAGTGGACACAATTAACTCATTATTTAATTCGGGGGTTGGACCCAAGAATTGGTAAAATCCATTAATACAAGAAGGTGAGGTTTACCAAGGAACCCAATGTTCCAATACCCTCCCATAAACTCAGCTTGGAGGAAAACAAATTACATAGAACACAACTTCCCCCCCTTAATTTGTTTTGAATGCAAAATCTAATCAAACACGATACAAAAACACTCCTGAAGGAGTTTGACCACTATTACCAACAAAACCGACCAATGAAAAAAGGGAGGTCATTCAATGAAAACTGGTTGCAAAAATGTTGTCCAAAACATAGTCCCAGTCAGTCAGTTGACTAGACAACAAGACAACACAGTCCAATCGATCAATCAAATAGACAAGAAACACACCAATATAATCAGTCTCTGTCAATCCAATAGTCTCTACTAATCTAGACAATCTATGTATCCAAATAATCTACATATCAGGTACAATAAGTAGTAGTACATCTCCCAACAACACAATTGAACATGGTTTGGTTGGTCTTATCAAAGCCAAGTCGATTCAACAAGAAATAATCAAGTCAACAAAAATACATTAGTTGGGTTTAAACATCAACAAAGTACTCCCCCCCTTAAACACAACCGAGGGATCTATAAGGAGCAACAACAATTCTCTTTAAAAAACACTAGTCGACGAACAACAACAAGTCGAAACTCCAGTCGAGAAGTACAAGTCGAAAACTCAGTTAATGAAAAATTAGTCGAAACTTAAGTCGATTGTCATCTATGGTTGAACCATAGTTGACCACTTCCAAAGAAAATCAATAGTAAGTAAGAGGAATGTTTCATGACTATACAACTGATGATACACAATGATATGAAGTCCTCAAACATCTGGTCAAATTATTCCACGACCATCCATCAATATAGCCACAATCTACTGAACTTGATGCGAAAAATTATGTTCATGCAACACATAGTTTCAAACGAGCCTTCTATCACATCTTAATTTTTTTTATTGTTGCAATACATCACACGAATATTTATTTCATGTGACACATCGCACTCCGTGAAGTTTTCCTTCATGTGAGAAAGGCAATTTTGTAGGTAAAATCGTCTGCCCCTTTTATTGCACCTTCAAAAGTTTCCATCGTGGTGATATGTCACGTAAACTTTAATTTCATGTGATATGTTGTGAAAAGATTCAAATTCATGCGATATGTTTCATACTTGATCTTTATCTTCATGTGAAACTTTCTTTTACACGATACATATTTTAGACATGCCACACACACCAAAAATTTCACTGAATGTGATGTGTCATGTACATTTTTTTTTTGGCGACATATCGCATGATTTTTTTTCTTCGTGCGACATATCACAGGAATTTTTTTTTGTGCGACATATCACACAATACCCACTTTTCTCTTTTATGATATTGCATCGCCAAAAAATTTCCTGCACATGAAATGGTGACTATGCCTTTGATGTGACTGCTAACTGACCTTTAAAAACTAATAATAAAAAATGTTTTTTTTTGTTTACAAAATGGTCTTTGTGGGTTATATAACCCCAACAACCTTCAACTGTGGACTATTTTCCTTCCCATCTTGTGCTCGGCACCACATCGAAGAAATTAGTCCCACACTCCACATCAACATATGACACCATCCACCTCATCAAAAACCCTACCTCCATAAGACATGTAAGCATCAAACTATTCTTGGAATTGTTATTATTATTAATTCTTTTCAAAGGAAAATAATAATCTGAGGGGAGGGGATTTTCAAATAGAATGATAAATTTAGAAACATGATTGGTTGGAAAAATTGCTCATGGGATAAATTGTTTGTAATGTTATCACATGAACTAGCACCCTTGCGAAAGGTCCCAACATAGATGCTAATTGGGGCAACAATACAAGAAGTGCACCACTATTACCCCARTACTCTTTCCCTTGCACTTTAGGGAAGCTCCTAGAAGCCAAGGGGGTATCYCAAATGATGAAAAGTAAACCTCTCTAAGTGAAATAAACCTTGCAATAATATTATTACTTTAATGAATCCAAAAAATATATAACAAGACAACACATTAGGATTCCAATGCTCTAAATATATTCAACTAGAAATAATTGCATGAATCATGTTTATATCCAATTCAAAAAAAAGTTAGAAGCTAGTGGATGTGTGTGCCAAATTTGATGTCTAAGATAAACAACATTAACAACTTCAAATTAGCATTTAAGACTAACAAACTTGGAAAATATATATTCTATACAATAAAAACCAAACAAATGTTAAAGATAAGTTCTAAAGATACATAAACATTAAATAAACAATAACTTGTAAATTGAATGGTGAATTCCCTTAGGGTTTTACAAGATAGCACTTGAAATTTACCAAATAAAACCTCTATGTAAATGATAAACAATTACAAGAACAATAACGATTAATATAACCTCTAGACATGTATGATAAGCTTTATAAATGAAACTTTCCCTGGGGGGATGGAGCGGTTGGGGTTAGGGTTTACCCTATCTACCTCTCTATTTCATTTATAGGAATCTTGGAGGCCCTTCATAGCTTCCCCATTTGCATTCAGGCTATTTTTTTCTTCTTATTCCTCCTTCACTATAGGATGTGGATATTATTGCTATTTTCAGAGCTATCTAGGTAGCTTTGGATGTGTGCAGTTGGTGTCTTGGTTCTTTTTGATGGAGGTAGTTTGGTGTGGGGTTCGAGTAGTGGCAATGCTTGGGGTTTTCCCCCTTTATTCTTCAAGGATTTGGTATGGCTCGGTGTAAGGTGTTTCAGCTCATGTTGCAAGGGGTCTCAACATTTTCATTCATGCGATGATCTCTCTACTTTTGGCCATTAGTTCTGGAGTAAGGATTCAATTGGAGGTTGAGGCGTATGACCCATGTGTCGTGTTTCAGGGGTTTCATCTAGAGGGATAACATTGATGAAAATATCCCAAGCCTTGCAGGAAGTGGCTGGAGCAATGCTGATATAGCCCAAGCCTTGTAGCCAGTTGCAAGCAAAGGTTGGCTCTACTGAATCTCATATCAAAACCCCATCTTCATGGGTGGTTGCGAATAGAGGATATGGGTATGTTGAATCCACTTGCATTAAACTAAGAGCTTCACATGCAGCCGAAAGTAGGAGCCAAGGTATTCCTAGTTTGTTTTCTTCATCAACCCAAAACTCTCCTATCTAGTTGAAATGAGTGGGTTGGTTTGCTGAGTTTAGGCTATCTAATGGAAAATCACTTTGTTCTGACTGTTATGATCTAGTATGTAATAGGTTATAAGGTAGTTCTTGATGTATTTGAAGGTTCCATTTATGAAATTGTTTGTAATATGTTAGCCAGAGAGAGACTGGTGATTTTGATTACTATCTGAATGCGCTTGGTGCATAAGGAATGTACTTTCAATTTCTTCTGAAATAGAAGGCACAATTTATTTTTGGGAAAAGATGATAATCTTGATAAACAATCTAGAAATGAAATAGAGGATATGCACAAGAAAGAAAACACCTTCAAGCACCAAACCCTAGCTTTAGGGTTTCACCAAACCTGATTTTTAATGCTGCAATTTAATTTTCATATTTGAGAACCACCTTAAATCAACCCAAATAATTTTAGATAACACCTTAAAGCTCAATCCATTAGGGTTGATTTTTCCCCTTAGGGTTAGTTTTCAACGATTCGACATAAACCCTAGGAATAATATGTCTAGAAATGAAATAATCTGTTAACTTTACACTAGACAAAAAATGATTTCTTTCATTTTTACCGTTAGATTTCTTATTAAACAACAAAAAATAAAAAGTTTTGACTTTTAGGGTTTTTTGGTTGGTTGTTGGATATAGGACTAGTGCCATTTGTTTTATTATCCAATGAGGGCTTATGGGGTCAAGAAGCATGCCCCTCTAAGAATTGGTCACTTCTATATTAAGGGATAGGGTAAGAGATTAGAACCGTAAAGGAATAATAATATCAAATGTAATCAAGATAAGCTAAGAGGAGCAAGACCCTACAATAAGGGATTCCTCAAAGGAAAAAACATTAACCAACAATATCAACTATAACTTGAACAAAATACTTAAAAACTATTGCCAAGGAACCAAGAGGAAGAACAAAGAAATGGATTAAGCACTTACCCAAGTTAGCAAGAGAAGAAGTAAGGAACAAACCCTAGAATGTCTCCTCTCCAAGTAGTTAAGTATCTCCTCAAATGGATTGATCTTGAAAGCTAGTAGAAACCTTGAATCACCACCACACATCTTTAATGCACCAAGAAGATAACTAAGAAAAATAAAGCTCCAAAAATTGACACCAAAACTTCAAAAGGAATATTTTCTATTAATTGTAGTCACAAATGATCCAACAATTCACAACCATTCATAATGAGAGGAGTGCCTCTATTTATAGAGGATTCTTATACACCATTCTCATTCTTTATTAATTATTTTCTCTAAAATTA
>JASDQU011026553.1:1247-28614 GCA_032191745.1 Picea mariana
ACCCATTTATTATATCTAACTACCATATTGGGCCTTATTTAATAATATAGTGGACCTAGTCCACCTTACATTGAATGACATCCACTATTATCACTATGGGCCCTCTGGGCCCCCCCACTACCTCTCTAGCTACCTTACACTGGGAACCGCTCACAACAAAAGCCAGGAAGGGACATCCCCAACCCACAGAACAAAGGACGGAGCAAATATGGATAATATCAGGACAACCATTCCAAGCCCCAAGTAAAGAAGGACACCAAAAAGACAAAGAAAGATAGCAGGAAGTGGTGCGAATTCCACAAGAGCCCTTGGCATAACACTGTTGACTGCCGCTCAAAGCAATCACTGGTGGCCGAAGTCAAAGCCTCTGAATCAAATGCAGGTTTTGACTTTGAGGCAGATACAAAAAGGAGAATATGGATCATTGACGCAGAACCTAGTGCCACCATTTCTACCACCAAGCTCCAACTTGGTGAACCAGATGAGCTAGAAATAGGTGAGCGCCTCTTCCATTCACAGATGTGGGTAAAAGGAACCCCACTGCACTTCATCATTGATAGCGGTAGCCAGAAGAAACTCATCTTAGCAGAGGTCGTCAAGTGGCTATCCCTGCCGACAATGCCGCACCCACAACCCTACACCATTGGATGGCTCCACCAAGGAAGTGATCTCTGTGTCAACCAATAGTGTCGACCGTCGTATGGCATCAAGCCCTTCAAAGATGAGGTATTGTGTGATGTTTCTCCTCTCGAAGTTTGTAATGTTCTTTTGAGTCAACCTTATTTATGGGAACATCATGATGTATATGAGTCTAGGCCTCGTAGTGTTATTATTACTTTGAACAAGAAATTGTACAGGATACCCGAGGCAGTCCCTCCTAGTGATATTTCCTTGATCTCTGCTAAGCAATGCAAGAAGGTCATCTCTCAGACCGGGAAATTTATCCTCTTCATGATTTGTTCTCAGAGTGAGTGAAAGATTGCAGCCACATCCAGGACCTCCGCGGCCGATCTCTCCACACAACAGAAGCAAGTGGATAAGGTCGTGTAAGAATAATCGGATAGATTCTCCTCTCCTACCGAGGTACCTCTGCACTGTCAGGTCAAGCATCCCATTGATCTGACCCTAGGCACACCGCTACCCAATGGGTCAGTATATTGTGGCTCTCTGTTAGAAAACAAGGAGATCAAGAGGTATCTCCAAGAACTGCTCCACAAGGGGCACATACGTCCCAACTCATCGCCTCGTGAGTGCCCAATCATGCTAGTGCAGAAGAAAGACGGGACCTGGTGACTTTGCATTGATTACTGGGGCCTGAATAAAATTACAGTCCAAAACCAGTACCTGATTCCCCGAATCGACGACCTCCTTGATCAGCTCACGAGGACCAAATACTTAAGTAAGATTGATTTGAAGTCTGGCTACCACTAGGTCCCAATAGAACAGACAAATGTATGGAAGACTACCTTTAAGTCAAAAGAAGGTCTTTTAAAATGGTTGGTCATGCCCTTTGGTTTAAAAAATGGACCAACAAATTTTATGAGGATGATGGATGATATCCTACGACCTTTCACCAATAATTTTGTAGTGGTGTATCTGGATGACATCCTCATCTACAACAAGACTTGGGAGGAACACTTGGAGCATATTCAATAGGTTCTGCACACCCTGCGGTAACAGAAACTATATGCAAACTTGGAAAAATTCTCCTTCGGCATGGATTTGGTCCATTAATTAGGCTACATCATTGATTGACATGGTGTGCATGTGGATCTAACCAAGATCCAGGTCATCCGTGACTGGCCAGCCCCAACTTCACTCACTGAAATTCGGAGCTTCTTGGGCCTCGTCAATTTCTATCGTAGGTTCGTGTTGGGATTCTCTCATATCACATGGGCCCTCAGCTAAGTAACCAGGGGTGGAAGTAGGGAAAAATTTGTGTGGGGCATGTACGAACAACAAGCCTTTGATGACTTGAAGAAGCGTTTGTTCTCATCCCTAGTACTTTCATTACCGGACTTGCCACAAGAAGAACATAACAGCAGAAGCCACTGCCAAGATCTTCTTTGAACGAGTATGGGTACATTTTGGGATCCCACAAACCATTATCTCAGACTGTGACAGTTGGTTCCTCATCACATTCTGGTCGAGCCTCTGGTCACTGTTGGATACCAAGCTCACCAAAGGCACTGCCTTCTACCCCCAGATAGATGGCCAAACTGAGGCCGTCAATTGGATGATCATACATATCCTACGCATGTGCAATTCAAAACACCCCCATAGATGGGATGAGAGTCTTCCCTATGTCCAACATAGCTACAATCGAGCCCTACATAGCTCAACTAGCCACAACCCCTTTCAGGTGGGGTGGGGATTCCAACCATTAGGCCCCATGGATGTTGCACTACCCCTGGTAACCACCTCGACCGACTCGTCCCCTGCTCCACCAGAAGCTGACAAAGCCACCCAGTTCATTGAGCCAATCCAGCACATCCGCTAACAGGTTCAGGATATTCTACATAAGTCTAATGCCAAGTACAAGCAGCGCCATGATCAACATCGGGTGCCACATAAGTTTCAGGTGGGAGACAAAGTTTGGTTGCACTTGCAGAAAGAACACCTTATAGGGCCCCATCGGAAGATTCGCCCACTCTGTTATGGGTTGTACACCATGACCAAGGATGTGGGTGACAATGCTTTTGAGCTCAACATTCTCCCTTTCCTTGGCTTGCACCCAGTCTTCAATGTGGCTCTCCTTCGGCCATATTTCCCACCATTATTGGACACCTCTGAGATAGTAGAGCAGTTGACACCAACATAGCTCAAACCTGACTACATGGAACAGGAATCCAGTGATCAGATTGTGGACGCATAGATCAAGGGCACTCAAAAGCAAAGGTTCCAACTTTATCGAGTTGTCAAAGCAGGGAAGCTCCTGCACCAAGGCAAGTGGCTCACCCGGGGCCAAATTCAGCAGAAATTTCCTCATCTGATAGGGGAAATCAACACAATGGATACCATTAATTACTAAGGAGGGAGGATTGATCCAGGTGGATATCGGTGGCCACCCACCTTGTCCAACTCACTCAAAACAATTTTCTGGCAATTTTGACAATTTACTATTTTTAGCAGTTTTTAACTTTCGGGGCCATTTTGAGGGCCTAAATGAAGGTTTTTTGGGATTGAGCTTCTCAATGATAGTCGAAGGCTTTGATTGAGCCCTAAAAATGAATCTCCTCAATGATACATTTGCAAGGGGATATCGTGCACTTAAAATGGAGATCGTATGCAAAAGTTACGACCCCGGGAAGTTGATGTACTAACTTACCCAAACAGAGCCCACATGACTTTTGGCGCTTCATCTCCAAGGGTTAGGTTTTTGGATGTCTAGGGTTTTTGACATTCCTCTTTATTTTAAAAGGGCCTTCAGAGCCTCATTGTAATCATCTTCTTGCGAATGAGTGCAACCGTCACATCTTTTCTCAGAGATAAGCTGCCACTATTCCAACAAGCTTGTTTTCTACTACATTTTACAGTTTCAGCTTATTTCCTTATTGAATAGAAAACCAATTTTACTGTATCTCTATTATTCTATGGATCAATGGGACAGGATTCGTACACATAGTCTCCTTAATTTTTTCAAAAGCTAATTTGGTTGCTTCTTGAGTCCAAGAAAATGCTTCCTTCTTTAATAATGATGTTAGAGGTGTTGTTATTTTTCCATAGTTATGGAAAAACTTGCGATAATATCCTATCAATCCTAAGAATCCTCTAAGTTTCTTCGAGGTTTTCTGAATTGTTCATTCCCTCATAGCTTTAATTTTGTTAGTGTCCACTTTTACTGTTGGTAGTGGAGCCTGATTATCTTCCTGATTTAGAGGTCTTTGTTTTCAACCATGTTTATACCCCATGAAGACTATAAACCCCTCCACGCAAGGGGGGTTGCAGGAGGGATTTTCCCCCCCTGCGAGGTCCAGGGGGCTCATCCCCACGGCTGGGGGGTTCAAGGCCTAGCAGGCCCCTGAAGGAAAAATTGCCTTGTAAATGTATATTGTAATTTTTTAGTTAATTTGGATAGTTCATTATAAGGTCATAGATCTGACGGTAGAAGTTATGTTAGGAGTTTTTTCCCTAGAAGAAACCCTCTTTTATGAGGAAATTGTATTGCATCTATGTTTGATTGTGAATATTGTATTCTGAGAGAGGATATTGTGAGAGAAAGAACAAGAAGTTACAATGGGTGTGTTGTACATTGTATCCCTTCATTTTGCTGGATAATAATAAGGAAGGACTTGGAAATTTTTCTGGTGGACGTAGACCACACTAGGTGAACCACGTATATGTGTGTCTCTATTGTATTGTGTATCATTTTTGTTTTATTTCCACATTTTTTTTATTTTATTGCTTCGCGATCCTTTTTTTCTAACTACTGGTATCAGAGCGAAAGGTAACTAATAGGAAAAGAGGGTCCCTGGTTCGAGTGGGAGCAATGGAGGAATATGGAATGTTTAGGGTCGGGAAATTTAACGGCCAAAAATAACAGTTACTTATATCAGAAATATTATTTATTTCAAAAAGATCTATTCCTACCATTAGGTGGAATATCAAATAAGCCGACGAGCATGAAGGATGAAGAATGGGAGGTTCTTGACAGAAAGGCACTAGGAACAATACGACTGATCCTGGAAGCATCAATGGCTTTCAATATTTCAAAAGAAAAGACAATGAAGGAGCTGATGGATGCATTGGCTAAACTGTATGAAAAACCCTCGATGTCCAATAAGGTATTTCTAATGAAGCGATTATTTAATATGAAGATGTTAGAAGGTGGGTCTATTGCAGACCATTTAAATGAATTCCATATGGTTACTAATCAACTAAGTTCTATAAAAGTGGACTTTGATGATGAGGTCATGGCTCTTATAATCTTGTGCCCATTGCCAAAAAGCTAGAATGGCTTGGTCATAGTTGTAAGTAACTATGTCTCTAGTTCAAACACTCTAAAATTTGATGATGTTGTTGGTGTTATCCTTAGCGAGGAAATGTGATGGAAAAGCACAGGTGAGACATCAGGTAATGCGTTAAACATGGAGAAATGAGGAATAAAAAATGATAGAGGAAAGGGCTCAGGGAACCATAGGAATTCTAGGAATGGTGGATCCAAATCCAGACTGGGAAAGATAGAGTTCTGGAATTGTAGAAGAAAGGACATCTAAAGAAAGATTACAGAGCTCTAAAGAAACAAAGAGATGGATAATAGGAGAAAAATTNATGTGTTACAAGATGTTTTGATTCTTTCTGTAGATAATATTTCTGAGTCTTGGGTAGTAGATTCAGGGGCTTCATTTCATGCCACACCCCATAGGAAACATTTTCTAGATTATGTTCAAGGTGATTTTGGACAGGTTCATTTGGGTGATAATGCACCATGTAAAACTGTTAGAATGGGAAAGGTAAAAATAAAACAAAGGAATGGAAACTAATAGTTGTTGAAAGAGGTAAGACATGTTCTAGATCTAAGGAAAAATATAATTTCAACAGGGCAGTTGGAAAGTGAAGTTTGTATATCTATATTTACAGATAAGGCATGGAAGGTCACCAAAGGATCATTGGTGATAGAAAAAGGAGAGAAGGTAGGTACATTGTATTTATGTACTAGTAATACTGACTCTTCTATCTCTCTAGCTTCTACAGGAGTGGATATGACACTTTGGCATCATAGGCTTGGACACATGACTGAGAAGGGGATGCAGATACTTCACAAAATGAATTTGTTGCCAGATCTTAAACAAATTGATTTGGATTTATGTGAGCATTGTGTTTATGGAAAACATAAGAGAGTTAGATTTCTTAGAGTCGGAAAAGAAAAGAAGAGTGAAAGGTTAGAACTTGTGCATACATATGTATGGGAATGAACTTAGGCATCATCTCTTGGTGGCTCCCGTTATTATGTTACATTTACTGATAATGAAAATAGAAAAAATTGGCTTTATTGCATTCGACAAAAATCTGATGTTTTTGATACTTTTATGAAGTGGAAAGATTTGGTTGAGAATGAGGCAGGAAAAAGGTTGAAGTGTCTCAAATTAGACAATGGAGGTGAATATTGCAGTAAGGAGTTTGATGATTACTATTCATACCATGGGATTCGTAGAGAGAAAATAGTTCAAACTTGGACATGCTGGCCAAGGTTGCTACCAGGAGAAGCTCCAGAATTAAAAAATGAAGACATTAAGCCTCCTTAACTAGCATCAATTTTGATCAATTTTCATGTTGCATGCATCTTACAACTTTTTGGTGATGGTTATGTTTTTTAAACCATGATTATCAGGTTGGGTGGTTTCCTTTAATCAATATTATCAATATGATGAAATTTATATCATTTTTGGACACCTAATAGAGTTTTGGGATGTTAAAGACTTTAGTAACACGAAATAGGCCACTAAAGGAAAGTTCGCAGTGCCTGGCGAACTAGCTGTTTCAGGACAGTTTGCAGCACAACGCTGTGAACTCAATTTCTTGGAGATTTTGGGGGAAAATTAAGTTTTCATATGTAAAGATAGATGCATGCCATATTATGAAGGTCAGTTGTGAGCTGGGAGGCCACCTGCCTAAAGATAATGCACTCCAATGGACACATCATCAACCATTAAGAAGATGTTGCAAACATTGCCAACATTATCCTGGAAAATAACAATTTGTTTCTTTTTGTTGTCCATTTGTTTCCATGCCATCCTTAGGCACAAGGAACCTATGAGGAAGTTGTTATTCAAATTGTAATGTTTTCAATGAAAGTTTAGGCTATAAAGAGAGCATTGTAAGACTGGGGAGAAGTGGGAATGCTGAAATATTGTGTAACTGCAAAGAGTATTCTATTTATTATTGATTTATTATTCATTAGATCAATCCCCTTTTGTGGATTGATCATGTCAGTCATTGTAATTGACCAAATCCCCTTTTGCGGATTGGTCGAACCCTAATTGTAATATGAAAATTAAGAAGTCGGCCCCCAGGAAAATTAAAGTGGTTCTAACCACCTAGAAAGACAAGTTGTCCATGCTAGTGAAGAGACACCTCCTTTTAGCACTTGCCACTTTGTATAAATAAAGGAATCCATCCACTCATTTGTTCACTCACTCAACTTACTCATCTAGTGCGCAAGTATTGAAGGAAGATGTAGTTACTAGTTTCCGAAAGAAGGAGGAGAGAGATGCACATTACTTGGGAGAGGATATTCTCTAGTGTTTGGTTTATTGTCTTGGCATTGTATTGGATATGGTACTTGGTTATTGAATCTATATTAAAGAAGTTTTATTGGGTTTCTTCCCCTTGAGGGTTTCCCAGGATAAATGCTTGTGTTCTCTTGTGATTGTGTTTCTCTCAGTGATCCTATCTATGCTATGGTTATCTAGTAAATTGAAAAGAAACCTAATAATATATTAAACCTTAACATGTTATCAGAGCTAATATGAAGAGATCATCTTTCACAGGAAAAAGAAAAACGTCACTATTGGCGTACAAGAAAATTAGGTCTTTTTATTGAAGAGGAATTTCAGCCCAAAGAACATATAGAAAAGTGTGCCCTAGCCTAAGGAACTCATTGACACCTTCAACACACCTTTTCAGTGGATAGAACTCCCAGATTCAAAAACTCTTACTCGTTACAACATCCATTCATGGAATAAAGTCAGAAATAATTTCTCCTTAGATCCAATCACACATGCCTTTGATAAAAAATAGAAGTTCATCTACGGTACAAAACAAGACTTTTCAATTAAGGTAGTTCAGAAATAGTTCTTTAAAATTCCAAAAATGAGGGTCTTTTCCACAACCATTGACTAAAATTAAAAATAACTAAAAATAAGTATCAAAAGTGCAAGCTAAATAAAACAAAATGTCGCCACATGGCGGTTCCATCTCTCTGTCTTCTAGGATTCATCAAATGGTTTTAGTTAAGTCACACTTAAGTGGATGACTCTTCTCATACTCTGACCATTTGATGAAGAGTTCCTTGCACGTGTTGGCATATGGGAATCTGTGTTGGTCCATCGGGGCTGAAAGGATCTCCTTTATTTCTACCGCCCACACCCGATACTTGACTATTTTAACACTTAACTGTTGTAATATTTTTTGAGCCTTGATCGGGTGCTCCATGAACTGTTGTACTTGAACTGGCGCCATGTTCACCACCTTTGTTATCTATGCATTCCACGTCAAGTCTTGTTCTGCATGTTGTTTTACTATGGCATGCAAGTCGACAGAGTCCTCGGGTGAGACAAATTTTGGGAGATCGATGTCTCTCATCTCCTACTTGGTATTGATCCAACTTATTTCGCAATCGACCCATTTCTCTTGAATATACCGCTGAGGTTCTTAGGCCATCTTTACCCAGTATTCAGCTGGATTCATTATACGATCTATGTTGTTGTCCCTTAGCACCCGAATGTCATTCTCTTCAACATATTATCCCTTTTGGACCACACTAATGTAATCAATTCTTTCCACCACTTGGTGGGCCTTCTCGTACCATCTTTTCACGTCTTTGCAAGTCTCTAGCACCATAAGGGTGTCTTCTTGGAATTCGGTTATCCTTGTAGTGAAAAGGTGTCGTTCACTCGTAAATTTTCCATAGGCGTCTTGAAAATCACTTCTTAAAAACACCCTGGCTTACGTGGAGTCTTGATGGTATTTCTCCAAGTGGTGAAAATGATCCAACTGCTTTAGTGCAACGGCTAGATCCTCTTCATCTTTCCTTTCTCTATCCAGGGAGGCATCTGTGATTGCCATCCTTGCGCCGATAAGCTTAGACATTTTGGCATGATCTTTGTTGATAAGTTTCTCCTATCTGGTGATGAGGATCGAACTATCCAATGAAAGCCTCCTCTTCTTAGTGGTTCTCTTCATGATGGATTTCCTCTTTCAATCATAGGAGATTGCTTATATATCGGTGATCTCATAAATCGGTTCGAGGATTTGTTTTCTCCCCAAGTTAGAGTATTTCCCAAGCTCCCAACTATGTATATCTATTCAAGGTTAGGTTCTTGAACCTCTTCTATGTGCTCCGAAGGCCCCGAGCACCCTGATGTAGGTTGAGCGTTCATCTAAATACCAATGGCCTACCTTGGCTATCATTTTCTTGATTTTTGTAGATAGTCTTGGGCATTCCTTATTAAAAATAATAAAATGAATGTGGGCGATTAATTCATCATAGATGAGTGCGTAAGATTTTTGTACATGTTCTTCCACAGTATGTTGAATTAGACGTGGACTGAGAGCTCTGCAACATGCCATCTTAGATTCATGCTAGCGAAGACGTTCCTTACGCACATGATATCGAGCAGGTATGTGGCCATGTAGAAAGTGGGTGCCCCCCCTTCCTTCGGCGTCTAAGCATGATGTACACAGATGCTTAATTTTTTTGAGATTATCGCTCCCTAGTTGAAGCTGCTCCCGATGATCGCCACTTTGTACGCCAAAGGCATCCATGCTTCCGAAAACTTGGAGCAGTCCGTTTCTCCATATAACTGACAGATGAGAGCCATCAAATAGATGTATGGCTCCCTCAGGTTGATTTTTCGATACCAACCATTGCTCTGGTTAGTGAAATTATTGTCCTCCTTCCACCATGAGGCCATCAACCGACTGGTGTCATGGAATTCATAGAACTTCACCACGAAGTCCGTGTTGAGCCGCTCCTTTGGGTCCTTGAGCTTGTAGTATTTCTAAACTTATATCGGAAGGAAAAATTTGACACATCCACCATTCTCATCATTGGTCAAACACTTATGCCCCTATGTATGGTCGATGAGCCATTTCATAACCTCTATGTAGGGAAAAAGCAGGGTTCTTCTTGCCACCATGTGTAGATATGACCGTCGGATGTTCGACAACACCTGGTCATCAAGCACCCTCACATCTGGGTTGTTGTGTGGGATATATTCTGGGCATTATACTCGACTAATTCTGTTAAAGAGATCCCCCCATTGTGGGAGCATTACTTTGGATCCGATGCTTGCTTCACTATCACTGAAGGATGGGGGCTGGGCAAAAGATTTCTTTGTTGATGTTCTGATGATAGGCTTTGCCCTAGGAGCATACTCCAACTTCCTCGAGGTCCCCAGAGAAGTGTTAGAATATGATGGATGTGCTCATTTAACCATAGACAATATCACTATTGTCACCCAACCATAGGCCAAAGCCACCCCCGAGCACCTTAACTTTGATAGAGAATCATTCTGGAAGCAAACCCTAGGCTAGATAGCTAAAATGGATAGCAGACCTCTCTCTAAGGGTAGAGCACCAAAAAAGAATGACAAAAACTTATCAGAAAGTCCAAACCCAAAGAAGACCAAAACTATATACTGGCAGTAACAGCTTCTTCGGAACTTGTGCACTGCAATTGGGCAGTTTTGTGCACAAGTTNTCCAAACCCAAAGAAGACCAAAACTATATACTGGCAGTAACAGCTTCTTCGGAACTTGTGCACAAAACTGCCCAATTGCAGTGCACACAAGTGTTCTCTCCAGTTATGGGAATGCTTGCTAGAATGAAGACTGGCCTCCTGTGTTTATACTAAATCTGGCAAACTTCCTAGGCCAACTTCTCATTCTGGGTGCCTATTTACTTAGTATATAATATTTCCTTTAGCCGACTTCTTCTCTTGGAGGCTAATAACCTAATACAAGTTATTCTCTTGAGTCGACTTGTCTTCTAGGGTTATTAGCCAATTAATTAGGGTTTCTTCTTGCTTCCTGAAATATTCTATTCTTGTCAGGTTTACATGTGGAGGTAAATACCTCCCGCAGCTACCATAATATCAACACTCCCTCCTAGCTAGGGAGGTATTGAAGGTAATGGTATTGAGCACAAACATACTATTGGTGCGAATTTGATCAGACCAGGGTCCTTCTCAGGTTACCAACAAAAGGTACTGTGTAGTCTAGAGCACCGAAATTTTCATCTCCTTTGAAGAGAAGAAGTCTCAAGCGAATTGCTACTGAGACAGATAGATAGGGAAGGGTAGGGAGAAGACCGAAGAGGATCCATAGAGCAGTCAAAACTCATTCCTGTTATTGTGCAAAAGGCATTAACAGATCTGAAACATATAAATGCAGGAATCTATCCTACTTACGTTGCAAGCAAGCATTCAAACATTGAACCATCACATGGAACTCATAAACCATAAAAGAAATACTATAATGCATAATAAAGCACACAAAGACACTACATGTTTTTGAATTTCGGTCCTACTTCATATTATCTTAGGATCTTTCTCGGATTACAGACTCAGAATTACATAGTAGGGCTCAGTACAGACTCTTGGCTCTTAGGCCCATGTTACAGAGCTGTAATCCTCCAGTTGAAGGTTCTAATCCATCACAGACTCAGACATGTATTTTCTTGACTTACAACAGTTATCAACAACTAATCCCAAAATCTGGGTGACTCTGAACAACCTGACTCACTTTCACCCAGTTGACTGAATCAAGAACTAATGTATCCATTACAGGGCGATGAACCACTGAAAGGAAAAACAATAACAATAACGACAACAACAACAACAACCTCCACAACTTCTTTACATTTGTGTTCATTCCTATATATATAGATGGTTTGTGTCTTCCTTCTTGGTTTGCATGCCTTCTTGTCCTGTTGCAATCGTTTGCTGCTTTGTCGATGTTGCACTGGCTTCCACAACTACTTTATGTTGCTATTTCTCCCAGCCTCTGATGGAGTTTGCGCAATTCGTGCTTAGTCAAAACTTGCACAATTCTTTCTCAAAAATGAAGGGCCCAATAGGCTTTGACCACAATCCTTGACTCGTCCTCGAGTCAAGCTCTTGGTTCTTTCACGTCCTCTAGTTGCATCTGTTTTTTTCCCTTGTCCGTATTCTATTCTTCTTTGGGATCTTATGTTTCTAATCTTTCTTCCTTTACCTCCTCAAACGAAGGGCCCAATTCTGGTACCAACTCTAATGCTCTGTGCTTTACTCCGTGAAAGCTTTCAACTTTGTCCTGCCATTTCTGGGTGAGGAGTGATGCTTCTGCAAGGCACTGTTGGGTCGTCTCTTTGTTGTACTCCTTTGACTTGGCCACAACCAACGAGTTCCATTTGGAGTCAATTGTTGTGTTGACCTGGTGCATTTTCATATAGGCGGTTTGAATTACCGGTCGAAAATCACGCATCTCTTTCTTTGCTATAGACTGTGCTTCGTAGAGTGTATTTAGTTCATTGTTGGCCTGTTGAATTTGGTCAAACTTATGTTGTTGCTCCATGGGGTCCATTGTGACTGCAACTCCCTCGTTCAACAACTGGATCTTTGTGTGAACCTCCTCTAAGACCTAATTTTGTTGAGCGATGATGCCCATACACTCCCTGAATTCTCTGAAGATTTTGGTGCAATCTGTTGTGTGCTTGTGCAGTGCTGCTTTGGCATTGCTGCTTTGCAATATTATCCTCAACATTTGTTCCTGAAGTTGTTGAGGCTATTGTTCTGCTTCCTGCTGGACCTGTTGTAGCTTTGCTTGGAGCTGGTTAGTGTGATTGGCGAGTTGCGTCCATGCTTCCTGTAACAAGTCAATCTGTTGCTCTGGATCACTTACGTCATTGGCCTCGGGTAGTTCAGGTGCAACCTTCCGAATCTCTAGCCAAGCCTCAACATTTTTTTCCTGCACTCTTTCTAGTTTGCGTTAGAATTGGAGTTTGTCATGTGCTTCTTGCATTCTGTATGTGTGTGCCACAAATTGTTTCTTCCTTGCAATCTCGACAGATCCCTTGGTCGCCTGGAATTTTTTCACCAATTGGTCCATGGATGCCCTGATTAACCCAAATAGTTGTAGCGCTGGCGAGTTCACCATGTCGGTAGATGAAGGAGGTGCTTCGGTGGGTGCTCGCATCTGTAGTGGGAGTCCACTGGCCTTTGAAAGGTCTGAGAGAGTTTCTACTTCTTCCTCCGTTGGTGGCGCTGGTGCGATTCTCAACCTTAGATCTGCTAGCAAAAGAGTCAGAACCTCTGTTCTGGCTATGCAGAGTTGCATCAATTCTGCACATTGTTGAGGGTTCTTGAGAACCTTCTCCATTTGTGCTTGCATGGCAGTCGTATCCTGCTTGGTTGTCATTTCTGGTTTGTTGGGCGCATCTGGTATATGTGACTCTTCCAGTCCTTCTTCTTGATGTGTCGTGGTTTCTTGGGCACCCTCACCCTTGGCTAGTGAGGTGGTTTGCTGATTATTGTCGTGTTCCAGCTCCTCACTAGCTCGAGCGTCTTCTTCTTGTGCTGAAGATTCAGGCTGTTGTTTCTAGGCATTTGGGTTCGGATCATCTAGCATCATGCTCGACTCGAGGAATTTGGTGTCAGGACCAGAATTTTCTGGTTCTGGCTTAGTTAATTCTTTGGTTATTTGTGGGGGTCGTCTCTCCACTATTTATAGCAGATTGAGCTACATTGGTTCTAAGGTCGTGGTCTGATGTGGGCCGGTAGTGATGAGGTTTGGTAGTTGGAGTGGTGGTGGAGGGTGTTCAACAATGACTGTGGATGGAAGTGTTTCAGGCTCTGGGTCATCCTGAATATCAATGATAGTGGTGGCTTTGTTCATGGCACGGGTTTGGGGAGTGACAAATGCAAGGGGTTGTGGGTTCAGGGTTTTGTTCGACGAGACCCCAGTTTTGGGCCTCTTCACCATTGGTTTGGTACCAATCACAACACCCAAGATCTAGTTAACCTGTGCACCTAACAACACAACATCGTCTGGTAGCTGTCGGGGGGGGGTCTTTTCCTCCACTCTAGCTGTTGTATCTCTTCTTCCTCCTCAGAGTCTGTTTGTGCTGGAACGTTTGGCTTCTTCTGCTTGGGGCCTGAACTCGGTCCTTCTCCTGGTTTGTTTTCCTTCTTCTTTAGCAGCTCCATAGGGAAAATGTAAGACATTCTTGATTTACACTGGCTGCATTTGACTCCCAGCCATGACATGACTTCCTTATCAAAGGATTCTTCCTCCAAATAGAATGGAAGCATCCATGTGTGGAAATTTTTCTTGTTGACATGTCTCGACCAGACGAATATGTTGTGTCAGTTCATGCTGAAGGCGATATTCCTCGTGTGAAAATTGAGGACCTCCTATGGGATGTGCAGCCACTGTGTTGCGTCTATCATACCATTATACCATTTGGCAAATTTTGTGTTGTTGATTGTTGTGTTCTTCGAGTCTTGTTTGGACTTCCATGGCTCAAACATCTTTGCCATGTGCCCCTTATCTAGTATTGCTAGTGGTCTACCCATAGGTGGCTTCCATTTGAGCATTGCAAATGCCACAAGTAGGTATCCATAGGTGAAGTTTCCTCCCTTCTCTTGTGCTTCCTCACAAGCTATTAGTAGTTCCTCCAAGAGGAAACTACACCAGTTGAACACTGCTCCATTTGCGCAGAAGTCGGCTACAGATAATGCATCTAGAGTGCATTATCCCTTATAGTAAGACCTCATAACCTTGTTGGCTATGATGTAGCAGCCAGTCCGGACTGTCTCGGGAAGTATTGGTTCAATTACTATTGCGTGTCCTCCTCTCTTTGTGTTAAATTTCTCATAAAGGCTAAGCTCTCCTTTCTTTTTCCCGTGCTTCTCGGGACCCTGGAATCCATTCAACACATCCTCTCCTTGGGAGGATAATCTAGTAAGCTGTTGGATGTATTCATCATGGATTGGATACCGCTTATCCAACCATAGATTTCTGTCATGCACCCTACTTATCAGAAATTTCGTACAATGCACAATCTCGCCTGTGGTACCAAAGATTGGTAAGTCTCTCAAGTTCATGATGGTCGATTTAAATAAGTTGACAAACTCTTCTTTCATCACTACTTGCATTCCTCCAACTACATACAGAACGATTTCCCAGAAGACGTCTGTATGCATCTGTGGGAACAAGGCTGAATCCATGAGATCAAGGTTGAGGAGCTTGAATTGCTCTATATTCCCTTTGAGATCACCCATGATTTCGACTCGGGGGTCGTAGGGCTCATCTGGTACCACTTCTTTAGACATGGTGCCTTGAATTGCTATGGCTCTCGACATTCTCACTTCTATAATAGGTAAGAGCTAGGGTTACGTATGAAACTTTTGCAATGGTCCTGACTGGTTTGCACTGATGAGTTTGAATATGGCTATGCTCTTTTTAGAAACAGTACCTTCTCGGCTGAGTTCTGATAGCCTTATACTTGGCTTAATAGGTAAGTTTTATTAGTAACTACTAATCATCATGACCGTATAGATGCAATCCGAGTGTGAGTTGTCCGATGGGATGGTTTTAATCAAGGTAAATCCTATTGGCAATCTTAGTATTTACTTATTTAAGTGGAATAGGGACATGGTCGATTTCATACCTTTATGTTTGACGGGTGGGAGTCTCGGCACAAACTTTGATGGAATATTGGCATGATGTGGCTTTATGGCTTAACTGGCATCAGATGGGGTACCAGAATGGGAATAAAGGTTGTGACTTGATTGGGTTTGTGTGGCTTATGACTTGAATTGGATGTGGATTTGTGGCGCCTCCGATCACAAAGATTGTCTCTGTCATCCTTAATGACTGTCATTAATGGACTTTCTCATGCTCCAGGTCTTGTATTGTGGAGTCGTTAGTTCTATATCATCCAACACTTAAAAAAAACAAATGAACTATGCATTATGGCGTGACACTATGCATATGGACATTATTAATTGAATTTACAAAATTTCAGAACGAAAACAAAGCTCAAATCTAACTAGTGTACAAGCTCCGTTGAATTGGAGTGATTGTCCTTCTTTCTCAGTTTTGAGATAGGTAGGGCTTCAGGCGAGCGCCATTCACACATCCCGGTCGTAGCACACCATCCAGTTGTGCGAGTCTGACTTCTCCCGAGGGTCGAATATCCGCAATTATGAAGGGTCCCAACCAGTGCATACGCAACTTTCTAGGATGCTTCTAGTATTTGTTGTCGTAGAGTAACACCTTGTCCCCTTGTGTAAATGCCTTTGTCTTAATATGTCAATCATGCCAAGTTTTTTTTCTTGCCTTTTCCACGGACTGATGGAAGTTTGCTAGAAATCTTGTTTCCTCGAGTTCTTGTAGCTCTGCAAGTCTCTATGCTACTGATTCCCCTTTTGTCATACATGTGACTTGTGCAATATACAGGCTTGGACTGATGAAATCGGCAGGCACGACTACCTCCCTCCCATAGACTAATTGAAATGGTGTATATCTGTAAACTTTCTTTGTAGTTGTCCTGTAGGCCCAGAGGAGAGCTGGAACTCTATCATCCCAGTACTCCTGGTTTGTGCAACAGACCTTTGTTAGTTCTCTTTCCAGAATTTTGTTGAAGGCTTCGACTATTCCGTTGGCCTGTGGATGATATGGAAATCTCTTGTGATGTTGAATCATAAATTTTGTTGTAAGTGTTGCTATAGTGCTGCTAATGAAATGAGTTCCCTAATCGTTGGTTAGGCTCCTGGGACATCCGAACCGGGTAAGATATTCTCAAAAATGAACTTGGTAGCAGTGTCTATTAAACAGTCCTGTACCACTGCTACTTTTGCCCAACGGGTAAGGTAGTCAATTGCAGTACTGATGTATCTAGCCTTTGAATGTTTGGTTGTGGGGTTGATTGGTAAAATCAAGTCAACTGCCCATTTCTCAAATGCCTGTAAATCTCTAACTGGTTGTAGTGGTAGTTCATCTCGACGGGACGACTTGCCCACCCATTGACACAGATCACATGATCTAGCGTATGCTTTTGCATATTTGAAAAGTGTAGCCTACCAAAGTCCAACCTGTAGAATTTTCTATGCCGTGGCCTTTCTGCCTATGTGGCCTCCTGTGATTCCGTTATGGCATTCCCAGAGTATATCTTGCCTTTCATGATTGAGGACGCATCATCTGAGAATTCTATCTAGTCCTAGTTTATACAATTGTCTGGCGATCAGCTGGTACTCTGTTGCTCTGATGACCACATGGCATTTTTGGGTTGCCGATTATGTTTCAAGACAGGCCCTTGTATTGAGAAAGATTGCTATGTCCTCGAGATATTTCGGTATGGCCTCAATCCTAAATAAGTCTGCATCTGGGAGTTGGTCATCCACTGCTCTGCCACTTTCTCCTGACTCTAGCATAGATAGATGGTTAGGTTTGACATTGCATCATTCCGGCTTGATGATGACTTCAAAAGAGAATTCCTGAAACAACAACAACTATCGACAAATTCTCCCTTCCAACATAGGCTTATTAACTAGGTATTTCAGTGTGGAATGTTCAGTGAATAATTTGAAGTGAGATCCTAATAGATAATGTCTAAATTTTTGTAAAGCATAAATCATTGCTAAGCCTTCCCTTTATGTTGTTGTGTAGTTGTGTTCTACTTGTGATAGTTTCCGATGTGCAAAATGGATAGGGTGATCCATAGCTCCATCTCTAGGTTGTGTTAGGATAGCTCCTAAGGCAATTCCATAAGCATCTACATGGACCTGAAATTATTTCTCCTAGTTTGGGAATATCAGAATCGGTGCTGTAATGAGAGTCTCCTTAAGTGTCTCAAATGATTTATCGCATTCGAAAGTCCATCGCAACATTTCAGCCTTTTTCAAGAGGTTTTCTAGTGACGCAATAATGTTGGCATATTTTTGAATGAACCTGTGATAGTAACCTGCATGTCCTAGTGTCGAGCACAACTGTTTAGCAGTCGTAGGTGGTTTCATATTGAAAATGACCACAACTTTGGCTGGTTCTACCAATACTACTTCTCGGCAGACTATGTGGCCCAATAGATTTCCATGTGGCATGCAGAAGATACACTTTCTGATATTTAACGAAATTTGAAACTCTCTGCATCTGTCAAACATTAGCCTGAGTAGTTCTAAATGTTCCTTAAGTAAGCTATATATTGTCCAATCATCCATATAGACCTTCATAAACTTGTGAATGAATTCTCTAAAGGCTGCTATCACAATCCTGGTGCAAGGTCATTCTTTAAACGAAATGGAATTACGTTGTATGCAAAAGATCCCCATTCTGTAATGAAAGTGGTCTTTCTTTTGTCTTCTTCAACAATCCTGAATTGATGGTATCTTGAAAAACAATCTGTAAATGAGTATGCTCCCTTCCCAACAACCTGTTCTAGCACCTCATCAATAAAGGGTGTTGGGAAAGGGTCATGCACACAGGCATAGTTGAGGCTTCTGTAGTCTACACAGACTCTAGTATCCTCAGGGTCTTTCTTTCTTTGAATGACTATCGGGCTGACCCACTCTGCTTTATCTACCAAAAAAATGAGACCTGCTTCTAACATCTTATCAATATCCTTCTTAACTTTCTCTTTTACTCTTGGGTTAAGACAGTATGGTCTATGTCTGACAGGCTTGCATTCTGGTTTAAACTCAATCTTCATTTCTCCCATGACTCCTTTGATCCCTTTTAGTTTTGAAAATGTCTTTGGGAACAAATCCTCGTATTCCCTCAGTAAACTCTGTATTTCCTGACTAGTTTTCTCATCCCATTAGTCTCCTACCATAGCTATCTTGGGTTGCTCTGCAGTCCCTATGTTGAGTCTGCACAATTTCAATGGATGGTTGTAGGAACTATCAGTCTAGCTGGGTATGGTGTTCTGGATTTATCTGTTCCCCTATGTCTCTTTGATGGCTAGGTTTCTCAGTCCTTCTAATTCATCTAATATTTATGAATCTTTTCTAATCCGATAGCATTCTATGGGCTTGTCAATCAAGGCTAGGTGGGATTTAGTTTGAATTTCTTGGGTATGCTTGGGGCACACTACAGAGTTTGGTCTCCTATCACTATTGGTTGTAAACAAAAGTTCTCTAATCTTTTGTAGGGCTATCTCAAGCTCAGGGTACTTACTTGAGAATGAGAATTCTTTGCAAAATTTAGTTGCTAGTGTCTGCCAGTCGTTGGTCTATCTTCTGGTTTTTCGTGTATGAACCGAGATTTAGGGATTGGGCCTAAAGAATGGGGAAATACCTGAACCCAGAAGTGGGAGGGTATCTCAACAAACCTGCCACTGTGCCACACACTATTCAATGTGTATTCTAGGATCAGATCCTACGCTGAATGGTTGCGCACTATAAAGATCCGTCTGCATTTTTGATTCCAACTACTCCTTATTCTAGAACTTGTACTTGATAGCTTGCTTCACTTCATCCCAAGTTCTAAGCACAGATTTATGCGTGGCCCACCATCTGGTGGGGTTGTACTAAAAGTATACATCTAGTACCGAGATTCATTGATCTTCTCTCACATCCTCTTCTATATTCTACAAAAATTTGTCTAGATCTGAAGTACCATCATATACTGGATGTTCTCTTCCTTCAGTCCCAACCCATCTGGTCATTCTGACAGTTGCACATCTTCTTGAGAATCTTTCATGCAACCCTTGTTGCCAACTCTCAAAAGCCAGTTCCGAATCTTCGTCTATTGACTGTATACTTCTCTAGCTTATTGATCCATCAGCAGGAGGGTTTATGTAATCGTTTCTCGTCCCCGTTGTTATGGTGTACAACTGGTCTAGGTCTCCTTCCTCCATATTATTGTCTGTTGGTTTTGTGTATCTGGGTCCTACATATGGATCTAAAGGTTGAACTAACTTGATTCCATTAGATTCAAAAGTCATGGTATCTTTCTTTAAATCGATTACTGCATAACTATCATAGGCCCAATCAATGCCAAGTAGTGCAGGGTAGGGGTCCTTGTCTCCCATGATCTCAATGACTTCAAAGTCAGCTATTATTTTTACTCCCGCTACATCAATTTCTACATTCCCCAATATTCCTATGGGAAAGATACAGTATTGGTTTTCCATTCTCAACTGAATTGGGGAATATGTCAGTCTCGGTTTTCCTAAGGCTTCCTAAGTCTTCTTAGGCAGAATGTTCACATCGGATCCTAATTCCAACATGACATCCTTAATTTCGAAGTCGTCTAGTTGGGCGACTAGTCAAAATTCCTTCTCGGTTTGTACTTTTCTTCGCTTCACTCTCTGAGTACTCTTCTCAGGAAGATTAGCCCTTATCCTTACTTCTGAAGGTTCCTCATTCCCTAAAACTAGGTATAGTGTATTGCGTAACTTTTATGTTAGTTGTTCATTCCCTAGAATGTCAGAGAATAATTGAAACCAAAGATCAACTGCATTCTGGGGTTGCTCAGATTGTCTTGATATAGCTACAGGGTTTCTGGGTGCAGGGGGTGAAGCAAGGAATTGCACTGTCTTAGGGTAAAAAATCAGCTAAGGGGGGGTTCTCTTTCATTTCATGAATAGGAATATTCCAAAATACTTCTATGGAATCTTTAAAGAACAACTTTTTTTTTAGGGGGTCATACCTGTCTCCCTTAGGTGCTGCTTTATGGATCTGAGGTAGAGTATCAATATCAACTCCTGTATTTTCTCCTCCTCAAGTAACGATATTAAGGCTGGGAAATTGTCCCTTAGAAATCCTCTTGATCTATGAATTGATAAGGTTAGTTCCTCTTTGTCGTACTCTATCTTCCCACTTTGCAATTAACTCTGGGTAGTCTTCACTTGCGTGTACGTTGGCTCTACAATGAGAGCACCATGGCTGCCTTGGATGAGGTCAATCTCTAGCCAAGTGAACTTGTTCATCACAGTTATAACATCTTCTTGGTCCTCATCCCCCGGTTCTTCCTCCTCTGAAATATCCTCCAGCTCTACCTCCTTGACCTCTTCCTGGTCCCTGAGGGTTTTCATTCACCCTGAATGTTGTTCGGTCTAATCTGTCTGTGACTGCATCCAACACTTTACATTGATTGGTAGTATGCGTAGTGGATGCGCAGAACTCACAATGTACCGTGTTTGGTACTGTCGAATATTTCTGCATGATGGGGCATTGTCTTGTTCCATGGCCATGGATTCGGAATATTTCACAATATTCCGTTGTTGGTGCTTCTTGGCCTCCTGGAAAAGCATGATATGGGGTAGGGTTGTGGAACAATGAATTCATCAAAAATTGCACAACTCCTCCCGTGGGTTTTGGTGGGGTTACCATCAGGTTTTGAGGAGGTCCCAGTCCCCTCATTCTCGGACATTCATTCACTAGATGGCCTTCCGTATAACATCCAATACACCAAACCTGTGGTCGTCCTGGTCTAGGTATCGTCATCTCCTGAATCTTTTCTATCAGTTCCAATATCTACCCTTGTAGTTGCATCATATTTGCATCTACTGGGGGTCAAGTTACTCTCAGGCTCCCAGGGTATCCTACCATGGCTTCAATCTTCATCGATTATTCCAAGGTGTCTGTTAATGTGGCTATCCGCTATTGTGTTAGCGGAATCCGAGTCAGAGGCAATAGTCCATGAATGTATCACTCCCTTTGATGTTCTTCATGTATTAGATGTGCCAACCTTCCTATGGCATATTTAAACTTTTGGATGTACTCCCAGGCTAATTCGCCTTCCCTTTGTTAGATCTCACGCAACTCAGACAGGGATTGTTGTTCTGACTGGGGTAGTTTGAATTTTTCTATAAACCTCATCCGTACCTGGCCAAGTGTGAACGCTTGACCTTGCATCCCTGACACTCCTGGTTCAATGATATTCATGTACCATTATAGAGCATGACCTATCAAGGTATTCTGGAACTCGACCAACTTATTCACATCCAGGGTTCCTCTGGATCTCCAGATCGCTTCACACAAGAACTAGTGTTGTTCAACATCTTCGTTTCCCTTACCCTAAAATTCCGGGTATCGGGCAATCAAGCTTCCTGCATGGCTGGCCATCATTGTTCTTATTGTTCGTATCAATATGAACCCTAATGGTCCCACTTGTGATCTACCGGGAGATCCCAATATCCTCCCTGTACTGGCAACTCCTGGTTGTGACTGACTGACTAATTGTATTGGAACAAAATTAGCATGAGAAGGTAGTATTGAACTTACTGCTTGATTTGAAGGCACTTGGGGTATGGGTGATTCGGGGCTAGCGCCACTGGCTTTGGGGTGGTTTTCTTTGATCTGGGGGGTCTCGTTAGCTTCCACTGGGATGATTTATTCAACCAGATTCCTAATCTCTCCTGTTATCGGGGTTGAATCTTCTTCTCCATGATTCATGTTGGCTTCCTCCTCTCTTTCCTCTTCTCTTTCTCCTTCTCATCCCACTTCTTGGGGACTTCTTTCTCTCCTCGCTTCTCTCTCCTTCAATCTTTGACTGGCCAGTCGTTCCTGTATTCTCATCCTCTGTAGTTCTTCCATATGTCTTTCCTCTACTTCTCCCATTCCGCCTTCTTTCCTCAACTTTTCAGACTATCTTATGACTTTCTTGATCTTGCCACACCACCACTTCTCAACTATGGCGGCTCTCTTCAAGGATTTCTCATCTCTTGAATCCATTTCTTGTTGTTTCCCCCCCATTTGTCAAAGAACCCTTCCCCTCTCTCATGCCATGACTCCCACCCCATCTCGCCCTACCCCAAGCGAGGGTGTTTACGCTGTCATCTCAGTCGGGGACATAATCAACATCCCTTCCTCCATCAAGAAAACCTTAATCCAGAGGGAATTTCTCTCAACAGTCTTCCCCTTGCACCTTTCTTGAAAATTTCCTCTACCCACAAAAAATACTGGTGGTTCTCAGCTGCAAATTCGATTATGTATCCCTCTAGCGTGGTGCTAACCCAGAAATCCACAACTCGTGTAACTGGGTGATCCAACCTTTGGAGTGCTGCTAAATTTTCAGTATCCCATGCACAGATCTTCTTGGTCCATCCATGGAACTATGGAGCTTCTTGGAGCCTCTTTATCCAGTGAAAAAATTCTTCCAGGAATCTAACCCAAAAAATCTCATACTAGTCACTCGATCTTTCTGAGTAAAAGATTGCTTCGCGAGTGTTTTCCAATGATTTTCTCCTTAGTTCCACTTCTTTCCTTATAAAGGTGTCACAAATGATTTCCCACCATTGATCAATGCCAGATCTATGGATCGGCGACAACATTCTCCCTACAGTTTCCCTTTTTACACAGGTCTCGACAATAGAACCATTTTGTTGGCGCGAATTTGATCAGACTAGGGTCCTTCTCAGGTTACCAACAAAAGGTACCGTGTAGTCTAGAGTGTTGGAATTTTCATCTCCTCTGAAGAGAAGAAGTCTCACCCGAAGCGCTACTGATACAAATAGATAGGGAAGGGTAGGGAGAAGACCGAAGAGGATCCATAGAGCAATCATAACTCATTCTTGTTCTTGTGCAAAAGACATTTACAGATCTAAAACATATAAATGCAGGAATCCATCCTACTTACATTGTGAGCAAGCATTCAAACATCGAACCATCACATGGAACTCATAAACCATAAAAGAAATACTATAATGCATAAGCAAGCACATAAATACACTACATGTTTTTGAATTTCGGTCCTACTTCATATTATCTTAAGATATTTTTCTGATTACAGACTCAGAATTACATAGTAAGTCTTAGTATAGACTCTTGGCTCTTAGGCCCATGTTACAGAGCTCTAATCCTCCAGTTGAAGGTTCTAATCCATCACAGACTCAGACATGTCTTTTCCTGACCTACAACAGTTATCAACAACTAATCCCAAAATCTGGGCGACTCTAATCAACCTGACTCACTTTCACCCAGCTAACTGACTCAGGAACTAATGAATCAATTACAGGGCGATGAACCACTAAATGGACTAACAATAACAATAACAATAACAACAACAACAACAACAACAACAACCTCAACAACTTCTTTATATTTGTGTTCGGTCCTATATATATAGATGGGTTGTGTCTTCCTTCTCGGTTTGCATGCCTTCTTGCTATGTTGCAACCATTTGTTTCTTTGTCGATGTTGTGCTGGCTTCCATAACAAATTTATGTTTCTCCTTCTCGCAGCCTCTGATGGAGTTTGCGCAACTCATTCTTAGTCAAAACTTGCGCAGTTCTTTCTCAAAAACAAAGGTCCCAACACATACCATTCACTCGGTAGCATCAACATAGTCATATAGACTATCTCACAACTAGATCGTGAGCACCATCATCACTATCAGTTTCACTAGCTGCATCATCTCTCGAAACCATACTCCATCTGAGTAATCAGACATGATGCTAGATATGTCACTCACTCCACAGAGTGACACAAGAGCCATTCTTCTAATCTAGACATATGTCCAAGAAGAATAAATGTCCTGAACCATTTTCCGTCTGGGAAATCTCTGTCCATTGATCATCCATCTAGCTGATAATCATTTCCAACACTACTAATAGTCTTCAAGGCAATCGGAAAAATGTCATTCAATTGAACACAACTTTGTCTATCCATCGTAGTACACAACTACAATCCAGTGGTACACTGCCACCCCAAGTAGCACACAGTTACTTGATTAGTAACATCTAGTCACAATCAGTGGAACACATCCACCACAGTAGTATACATATACTATTCGAAGACATACAGTCTCCATAACAATCATGTCATCTGGTATCAACCTACACAGAAAACATTTTTATGATATAAACTGAATCATCTGGGCCATTCTTCCACTCACATCTATAAGGTTTGGAAGAGCATCTTCCCTCAGAAAGTAAAACATCAATTATGAGTTATCTGGACTATTCTTCCTAAGCAAGGAAGAATAACTATCTCGATTTATGAGCCTGGACCATTCACCTATCTGGGCCATTCCTCTGACACTAAACAAAGTGCAACCTGGAGAGAATGAATCTACCCTAGGGAATGCCTATCCCTGATTGTTCAACCTAGACCATTCGCCTATCTGGGCCATTTCTCTAGCACTAAAAAAAGTGCAACCTGGAGAGAATGAATCTGCCCTAGGGAATGACTGTCCAGACCATTTCCTAAGGAAATTACTGTCCTACACCAACCTCTAAAATGGACCATTCTTTGAAACTGCTCACAACTGTGAGCTTCGAAAGAATGATTGTCTGGCGAGGCGAACCAGTCTTCTTGACCACTACTGAGAGTGAGCGTCAAGGAGACTGTCCTAGACCATTCCCTATGTTAACCACAAAGGGAATCATTGTCTATGGTACATTATCAATCCATCAAACCATTTTCATTATGAAAATGACTGTTCGATCTGGACCACATTCCGAACTGGAAAAATGCCTGTTCGTAAAAAAATCTCAAGCCACTTTCCGAACTGGAAAGGAACTGCTCATCTTGGACCATTTTTCTAACTGAAAAATGACTGTCCATAAATAAATAACACATCAGTTCTCCCTCCCAAACTAGGAGTCATATCTTCCTTTTTCAATAAGGAAGTCGTCTCCATGAGCTCCAGCTTGAATACGCAAACTCTTTCATCTTGGACAGAGGCTTTACCAAAATGTTTTCTTATCTTCTCATTTGTGGAGATATATATATTGGAGAACCACTTCTCTTTTCTGGACTTCATCATGGAGAATGTAATGCTTGATCTCAATGTACTTTGATCTTTCTGGAACACTGGTTTTCTCTGAAGGCTTCATATAACTTTGATCATTATAGTATATCATAGTTGAATTCAACTCTTTTGTTTCCTGCTAGCTCGTAACATCGTGGCAAGGCTCAAACTGGAACATATCCATGTGGCACTTCTTATGTCATCATGAGATCTTTGTCATGGATTGTCGATCCATCATTTTGGAGTTTTGAGTAACCATTATGATATAATATAGAAATTTTTCACCACACTTCTATTGTGCATTGGAGGTTCTCTACCAAGTTGTCTTTTTTCATCTGCATACAAGGGTCTCTTTCTGGTATACCTCAAATCCTTGAGGTTGATCTTCATACACTTTTTTTTCAATTATTCTGGAGAACAGTCTTTATCAATCCCATGGATATTGTGGATGATATAATGTCTCATGTAGAGGTATGTCTAGTTTACTAGAACAAGCAATCATCATAGTATTCTCCCTCCATCTGGGAGAGCCTCTAGTTCTGGATCTCACAATGCTTACATTCATAAGTCTTTCATACAATGTTCTTCATCACAACTTTCCATTCCTCTGCTTGATTTATTTTAGTGAGTTCATATCAGGCTGGTAGTCTTGTGATTTTCGATACAATGACTAGTTGTTCTAGCTTTTCTTTCTCTCTTGGGATCTTCATGTTCTTCCTCATGTTTCTCTTTAGCTCTTGGATCCATGGAGTTTTATATAGATTCCATTCCCTTAATATTTCCAACTTCTTTCTTTCATCATAGGATCATGGATGTGGATGTACAACCAGGGGTACTTTAAGGCTTCTTTTCGAAGAAGACTTCTTCTCAAGTAAAATTGAACATGTGATGCTCTTCATGGTTGCTACCATTTATGGGAACATGGATAGATACTTCATCATCTTCAATGGATTATATTATTTAGGATTAGCTCCCTCCTAATCCTTGCTTCATGCATGAGTGCATTCTCATCTTTTGGAATTCTGTAATCAGCTCCCTCCAACTAAGAGATCCCACTCTTCCATCTACATCCTTATTTCCTTCTGCGAAGTGTCATAAGTCCTTTTCCAATTTTCTCTTGATTGCTAACTTCTTTCCGTTTTTTCTTCTTCTAGGTTTCTTCAAGTAGTTGTTACTTATGTAATGGCTTCCACATGAATTGTTACCATGGGTTGTTGATGTACTTCATCCTTGTTTGACTTGTATTCATCATGATTGCAATCCTTGTCTTGTTGTTCTTCCATAGGTATAGTTTCTCTTCTAAGAAATAGATATGCAAGACATGTACAAAAAACATGGTATGTACAAGAACTATGAAGAGTGTTGTTTACCTTATCTTAGAAGAAGAAGTATGTTTCATCCTGCTTAATCTTCTTTGAAGGTTCCTTTTCTTCGACAACTGATGCTTCGTGTGTCTCCTTCCTTTTCTTCATCTCGAGATAATGATTCTTGTAGTGACCATACTTTCGACAGTTGAAGCATTGTATTTCTGAGATATCTTTCTCTTGATTTGGCTTCTTCCTTGAACCAAACTTTCTTTTGTTCCTGAAATTCTCGAATCTTGCTGTGAAGGTTTGATCATTGTATTTCTTTTGATGTTTCTCTTTTGCACTAATCCTTGATTCTTCTTGTGCACAGCAAGTCTAAAGTTCTTTGAATGTAGGATACTCCTTCCTTGTGTTCATGCTTGGGGAAAATACATCCCATGTCTTGGGAAGACCGTTGAGTACTATATTTACCAGTTCCTTCTCTGAGATGATATCTTCAGTAGATTGTAGTTGATCTCTTAATTGAGAGATCCTTACAAACTATGATGTTATGTTGTCATCATCATTCATCTTCATGTCACAGAGCTCATTCTTTAGACTCATTACTTGTCCAATGTTTCTGACTGAGAAGAGGTTTTTTAGGGAATCATACATCTTCTTAGA